>JAQGDQ010001196.1:0-56083 GCA_030141605.1 Tubiluchus corallicola
AGACATTTCGAACTGTGAGAGCAGCTGTCAAATTGACAGCTGTTCCAAAGTAAGATATTTCGTCATTGTAGACTATGGGAGAAAGTACATCAGTTTATCAGCAATAAAGGGGGTGTACAAACAAACTTCAGATAAGGGAAATAATATCATAAAGACCTGTCAAATTGACAGCTGCTCTAAAGCAAGATATTTCGTCATTGCAGAATATGACAGAAAGTACATTTGTTATACATCAGTTCAGTTCATCAGCAATAAAAACGTATAACTTGTTCTGACTGTGCTTTGCTTGGGTAGGAGTTGCAGAGCTTCTACTAACGGGGATCCCCGTTGCATGTTCAAGTTAGAAGTCTGAAAACTGAAACGTGGAAAACATACACAGCGCCATCTGCTTAACATTTTGCCAACCAAGGTGGGGTAAAAAATTACCCCCGGAATGTTTGTTCACATTTTTTATATTGATGCACAAAACGAAAAATTTTCAAACTGGTAATGATTAAATATTTTTCGATTTGTTATGCAACAATACCTTGGCTTTGTTAAAAAGTATTATTCATGTTTATTTAAAAGGCACGGATACTAGCTGATGTGGGGTAATAAGTAACTTATTACCCCCTTAGTCAATATATGTAGGCAAGACTTGGAATGTACTTTGCAGTATTTTTTTAATGTGTTGCTACTAAAACTCAGAAGTGCTGCTAACCTCCAATTCACCCTACACTTCTGCAAAGAGATTTTTCTAACAATCTGTTGAGGAAATTTCATATTGAAGTTTGTGGACGTTCTGTTCTTCATTTAGTAATGTGGTGGGAACTTTAGCTGCACACGTGACTAAGGCTGAAGCTGATGAAGATGAAATTTTAGAACATCCGGCAAGTGAAGAGGAAGTGGACGTCTCAAAATTAAACCTCATTAGTTTATTATAAAAATTTTCACAAAACTTGAAAAAACAAGCATAAATGATATAGTGCAAGGAGGAAAGCCTCTTTCTATTATTGGTGTCTTGCCACAGAATTTGGTTTTGTACTAATAGGAGCACCTCAATTACTAGTTGGTCATTCTGTCCAGTTAGTAACACATATTAAGCAAAACTTTCATGGGGCGTTTTTTACGCCGCTTGCTCTTTATTGTGATATAAAAACCCCTTGGTCGGTTAAGGGTTAAATATTTTATTGTCTACAATTCCTCCCTAGGGTAATTTTTCCACCCGCTTGGTCTTTATTGTAATATAAAAACCCCTTGGTCGGCTAATGGTTAAATAATTTATTGTCTACAATTCCTTCCTAGGGTAATTTTTAGCCCGCTTGGTCTTTATTGTGATATAAGAACCCCTTGGTCGGCTAATGGTTAAATAATTTATTGTCTACAATTCCTTCCTAGGGTAATTTTTCACCCCGCTTGGTCTTTATTGTGATTGTCTACAATTGCTTTCTTGGGGAATCCTGGTTTATCTCCATACTATGAACTGATGAGCAAAGTATTGAAATCAGGACCTGCTCTTCCACTAGACACACTAGGCGGTTGCATAGGGTGCCAAATTCTTGAACAAATTCTTTAAAAAGTTTTGTATAATAACTTAGTGTATGTGTAATTGTTTAGGTGCACAACACTAATTAAATCAAACACACTAGTTGAGTTATTTTCCTGTCAAAACGTAAGATTCATCGACGACTGTGCTTCCTGTGGGGAAACACTCTGTTTCTGCTTATGTCTGGTTTTGGATACATAATGGTTAAATTATTATTTATAGATAGTCACGTGTGTCTCTTCTTTCCCATTATTGAACATTATTTTATTATAAACCAACACATTCGTGTAACGTTCAATTTTCTTTCGTCATAAATGCAAAATCTGATACATGCGCATTAACTAACTGATTATATTAGTAACAATCCTGAGAGGGTGGCTGACCTCGATAATTTATAGTTCTTTCGCCACCCTTTCACCACTAATTAATAATTACTTTTGCACTTTGTAATATTATTGTATGTTGTATATATTTATAAATCTCTTAGTTATATATTTTGCTATTTTAAAAATGGTGATAAACTAGTAAACTTACTTACTTACTTACTTACTTACTTACTTACTTACTTACTTACTTACTTACTTACTTACTTACTTACACTTACTTACTTACTTACTTACTTACTTACTTACTTAACTTACTTACTTACTTACTTACTTACTTACTTACCCACTTACTTACTTACTTACTTCACTTACTTACTTGCTAACCTTTGATTTTTCTCCACCCTTTCTCCCATGTTCATTTGTATTTTTGTATAATTTATTGTTAAATTAATGTAAATTTATGGCGAAAATAGAAAATTACTTACTTACTTACCTGAAAGACTTATGTAACTAGAAAAGGAAATCCCTAATTATTTATTAAAATGTTCGTGCCAACTGGTAAAATGACACTGACTCATCTTCCCAGTGTGCATTACTCTGTCTACAATCTTATAGCTTTAATTCAGTAAAAGCTGCTACTGGCTTTGCGTTATAAATGAGGACTAGGTAGGATGTTCGCGCATTATTTTCATATATAAGTGTATTTATACGCAAAATTTTTTGCGGGGCTTTTGCTAGCATTTTAACTAAAGTGCAAGCGAATTATTGCTGTCTCAGCAAACAGTAGTAAAGTAAATACGTCTGTTGTACGCAACAGCTATCAAGCCTGTGTACACAGCAAATGTCTAGACGAGACGCAGCAATTCATATACTTTAGATTTGTCTTTTATTTGATCAGAAAATGGGGTTCCACGTATGCAGAGACGTATACGGAGATCCTCGCAAGCCGAAGTGTGTAAATAAAATATTTTAGTTGGAAGACACAAGTCACGTTTTTCACACCTCAGCTAGTTCATAATTTAAACATAAAATGGGGATCCCGTAATCTGATGTGTACATAATAAATGTTTAAAGTAAAGTCACGATGATTTTTCATATCCTATCCCATTTTGAAGTATGATAAAAAGCATATTTTAACAGCTATAATAGAGCCAAACTTTCTTGGTAATTAAATAGTAGATTTAAAACTGAATTATTAATGGCCCGCAAACCCAGCTAGTGATTCCTTCACAAGTGAGCATGATTTTCAACAGCACAAACATTGTAGGAGTGTGTTGTGCGCATTTGCGAAAGCGAATATTGGAGTACAGTGCTACTGTAAGATATACAGTGTGATACAAGAACATTGGGCAAATCTTAAGTTTTACTAATTCAAATTTCAAATTACCGCTGTGCTAACTTTTGGCTCTTGAATTTTTGGCTCTTGTGCTAACTTTTGGCTCTTGAATTTTTGGCTCTTGTGCTAACTTTTGGCTCTTGAATTTTTGGCTCTTGTGCTAACTTTTGGCTCTTGAATTTTTGGCTCTTGTGCTGACTTTTGGCTCTTGAATTTTTGGCTCTTGTGCTAACTTTTGGCTCTTCATTTTTTTACTACGTCACAACTGAACTGACAGGTACAACGCCAGTTCAACGGTCAACCCCCAAGGTTTCCAATATTGAATATTTCTTTTATAATCTACTACGGTATACAGTACAATGTATAATGGTGCTGGTATGTATCATTTTAAACTATAATGGTACTTGTGTGTTTTTCTTCTGCTAATTAATTAATTACCGTACTAATTAAGTGCAGTTAATTACCTATTTACAGCTTGTGTTGACTAAATTTGAAATTTAATTTATTACCGCTTGAATTTGAAATTGGATTTATGACACATTGTATTCTACCTGACTCAAAACCTTTTTTACCTATTGTTTCGTGTACTCCGTCCTGAATACCGTCGATTTTTATAGGTTTATCTGCCCTAGTTAGACAAACACTATTGTAAGAATTTTTTATCAATGGGAGGATCATTCTGTAACAGTGGTTGTACATTCTATAAACTATAGAGCAAAAGTGGGGTAGTGCGTCAGTAATGTCTGCATCACGTAATATCAGAAATGACGTAATCCTATAGTAAGTAAGTAAGTAAGTAAGTAAGTAAGTAAGTAAGTAAGTAAGTAAGTAAGTAAGTAAGTAAGTAAGTAAGTAAGTAAGTAAGTAAGTAAGTAAGTAAGTAAGTAAGTAAGTAAGTAAGTAAGTAAGTAAGTAAGTAAGTAAGTAAGTAAGTAAGTAAGTAAGTAAGTAAGTAAGTAAGTAAGTAAGTAAGTAAGTAAGTAAGTAAGTAAGTAAGTTAGTATGTAAGTAAGTAAGTAAGTAAGTAAGTAAGTAAGTAAGTAAGTAAGTAAGTAAGTAAGTAAGTAAGTAAGTAAGTAAGTAAGTAAGTAAGTAAGTAAGTAAGTAAGTTTACTAGTTTATCACCATTTTTAAAATAGCAAAATATATAACTAAGAGATTTATAAATATATACAACATACAATAATATCACAAAGTGCAAAAGTAATTATTAATTAGTGGTGAAAGGGTGGCGAAAGAACTATAAGTTATCGAGGTCAGCCACCCTCTCAGGATTGTTACTAATATAATCAGTTAGTTAATGCGCATGTATCAGATTTTGCATTTATGACGAAAGAAAATTGAACGTTACACGAATGTGTTGGTTTATAATAAAATAATGTTCAATAATGGGAAAGAAGAGACACACGTGACTATCTATAAATAATAATTTAACCATTATGTATCCAAAACCAGACATAAGCAGAAACAGAGTGTTTCCCCACAGGAAGCACAGTCGTCGATGAATCTTACGTTTTGACAGGAAAATAACTCAACTAGTGTGTTTGATTTAATTAGTGTTGTGCACCTAAACAATTACACATACACTAAGTTATTATACAAAACTTTTTAAAGAATTTGTTCAAGAATTTGGCACCCTATGCAACCGCCTAGTGTGTCTAGTGGAAGAGCAGGTCCTGATTTCAATACTTTGCTCATCAGTTCATAGTATGGAGATAAACCAGGATTCCCCAAGAAAGCAATTGTAGACAATCACAATAAAGACCAAGCGGGGTGAAAAATTACCCTAGGAAGGAATTGTAGACAATAAATTATTTAACCATTAGCCGACCAAGGGGTTCTTATATCACAATAAAGACCAAGCGGGCTAAAAATTACCCTAGGAAGGAATTGTAGACAATAAATTATTTAACCATTAGCCGACCAAGGGGTTTTTATATTACAATAAAGACCAAGCGGGTGGAAAAATTACCCTAGGGAGGAATTGTAGACAATAAAATATTTAACCCTTAACCGACCAAGGGGTTTTTATATCACAATAAAGAGCAAGCGGCGTAAAAAACGCCCCATGAAAGTTTTGCTTAATATGTGTTACTAACTGGACAGAATGACCAACTAGTAATTGAGGTGCTCCTATTAGTACAAAACCAAATTCTGTGGCAAGACACCAATAATAGAAAGAGGCTTTCCTCCTTGCACTATATCATTTATGCTTGTTTTTTCAAGTTTTGTGAAAATTTTTATAATAAACTAATGAGGTTTAATTTTGAGACGTCCACTTCCTCTTCACTTGCCGGATGTTCTAAAATTTCATCTTCATCAGCTTCAGCCTTAGTCACGTGTGCAGCTAAAGTTCCCACCACATTACTAAATGAAGAACAGAACGTCCACAAACTTTAATATGAAATTTCCTCAACAGATTGTTAGAAAAATCTCTTTGCAGAAGTGTAGGGTGAATTGGAGGTTAGCAGCACTTCTGAGTTTTAGTAGCAACACATTAAAAAAATACTGCAAAGTACATTCCAAGTCTTGCCTACATATATTGACTAAGGGGGTAATAAGTTACTTATTACCCCACATCAGCTAGTATCCGTGCCTTTTAAATAAACATGAATAAAACTTTTTAACAAAGCCAAGGTATTGTTGCATAACAAATCGAAAAATATTTAATCATTACCAGTTTGAAAATTTTTCGTTTTGTGCATCAATATAAAAAATGTGAACAAACATTCCGGGGGTAATTTTTTACCCCACCTTGGTTGGCAAAATGTTAAGCAGATGGCGCTGTGTATGTTTTCCACGTTTCAGTTTTCAGACTTCTAACTTGAACATGCAACGGGGATCCCCGTTAGTAGAAGCTCTGCAACTCCTACCCAAGCAAAGCACAGTCAGAACAAGTTATACGTTTTTATTGCTGATGAACTGAACTGATGTATAACAAATGTACTTTCTGTCATATTCTGCAATGACGAAATATCTTGCTTTAGAACAGCTGTCAATTTGACAGGTCTTTATGATATTATTTCCCTTATCTGAAGTTTGTTTATGCACCCCCTTTATTGCTGATAAACTGATGTACTTTCTCCCATAGTCTACAATGACGAAATATCTTACTTTGGAACAGCTGTCAATTTGACAGCTGCTCTCACAGTTCGAAATGTCTTTATGATATTATTTCCCTTATCTGAAGTTTGTTTATGCACCCCCTTTATTGCCGATAAGCTGATGCACTTTCTCCCATAGTCTGCAGTGACGAAATATCTTACTTTAGAACAGCTGTCAATTTGATAGCTGCTCTCATGGTTCGAAAGGTCTTTATGATATTATTTCCCTCATCTGAAGTTTGTTTACGCACCCCCTTTATTGCCGATAAGCTGATGTACTTTCTCCCGTACTCTGCAATGACGATATATCTTACTTTAGAACAGCTGTCAATTTCACAGCTGCTCTTACGGTTTTAAAGGTCTTTATGATATTATTTTCCTTATCTGAAGTTTGTTTATGCACCCCCTTTATTGCTGATAAACTGACGTATGACAAACCTACATTCTGTCCTACTTTGCAATGACGATATATTTTACTTTCGAACAGCTGTCAATTGGACGGCTGTTCTTACGTTCGAAACGTCTCTATAATATTATTTCCCTCATCTGAAGTTTGTTTGTACACTCCCTTTATTGCTGATAAACTGACGTATGACAAATGTACTTTCTCCCGTACTCTGCAGTGATGAAATATTTTACTTTAGAACAGGTGCAATTTGACGGCTGTTCTCACGGTTCGAACTGTCTTTATGATATTATTTCCCTCATCTGAAGTTTGTTTATACACCCCCTTTATTGCTGATAAACTGATGTCTGACAAATGTACTTTCGTACTCTGCAGTGACGAAATATTTTACTTTAGAACAGGTGCAATTTGACGGCTGTTCTCACGGTTCGAACTGTCTTTATGATATTATTTCCCTCATCTGAAGTTTGTTTATACACCCCCTTTATTGCTGATAAACTGATGTCTGACAAATGTACTTTCGTACTCTGCAGTGACGAAATATTTTACTTTAGAACAGGTGCAATTTGACGGCTGTTCTCACGGTTCGAACTGTCTTTATGATATTATTTCCCTCATCTGAAGTTTGTTTATACACCCCCTTTATTGCTGATAAACTGATGTCTGACAAATGTACTTTCGTACTCTGCAGTGACGAAATATTTTACTTTAGAACAGGTGCAATTTGACGGCTGTTCTCACGGTTCGAAGCATTTTTATAATATCATTTCCCTTATCCGAAGTTTGTTTATACACCCCCTTTATAGACCGCTAGTACAAAGTTTTGCCAAGTAATGTTTTTTTTGTGGTGATAGAAACAAACCAATTATATACCCGTCACTGGAAAAAACAAGTAATTGCATTCAATAGCTTTTTGCAATAACTACTGTACAATAAACAGACTGTTAATACCGTCACATTTGAATAAAACGCCAAGTACTTCTTAATCTTGAGACACCCTGTTGTGGAGATCGTTGGCGTCAATTAGAATTGCATAGAATATCGTAGAATGTTCGGTCGGAATGACCGCCTTACCGTCTGGATTGTTCTCCTGGCTATATCACCTTTCTCTTTTTGTACAGAGTGACCTTGATTAATTAAATAATTAATCGAATTAGTAATGATTATGATTATGATTCGCACACCGATTGCTTCCAGGTAACTGATCGATTACCCGACTCCGAGGGCTTTGGTTCAGTCGATAAGGCAATGATCTAGTCCTACACAACTATCTCCTCGAACTTGCGTTGTGAGTCAGATCTTTATCCCTCAAGTTTACAAGCCAGCTCCTGCAAATGAGCTATACACTGCGAATCGCTTCAGGTTCGAATCAAGGATTTAGTGTTGAGATTTTGAGTCACCAATAACGCATTAAACATTAACAAAACTCAATGGTTAAGACAATACAGTGAATAGTGTTTATTGTAATTACAGGTTACACGTTAATCAACTTTGGTATCAATACAGGATTTGTCGTTATACGCCGGTGGGTGTTTACAAATAATGTCTAATTCCCAAAGAGATACTATCCACTTAACTGATCTTCTATATCGTTATGATGCACTGAAGGTGCTTAAGTCATACAAATACGTTACGGTTACAAACTGTAATTACAAATTACAAATAAATAAGTATGTTCACTTTAACTGGCGGATTGGCCAATGTACAACTGCTATTGGCCAAATCCCTGTTCCTAAACGAGACTTCGCACCACCAGTGCTCAGACTTTGCTAAGTACGTAGATGATACCTCCACGCTGGGCTAACAATGTTTCCAGACGTCTAGCAGAAGATTCTCGGACACAATAACACTATGGCGGCAGCCACTGTCAGACTCTCTCCCTCGTTGTGTGACTGGCTTGGATATTTTTCCAAGCTTATATAGCAAAAGCTAAATTGCGCATTAACCTTGGAGTATTGCACCACCTGGGTAATCTTACCTCCCGGACAGTGGATAATACTTTCGATTTCTAGACTTTATGACCAATAATTACTGTCCCCGAATCTTGCCGCTTTTGATTTCTTCTGCACCATCTGGGCAATCTTACCTCCCGGACAGTGGATAATACTTTCGATTTCTAGACTTTATGACCAATAAGCACTGACACTGAACCTTGCCGCTTTGATTACTTCCCCGACACGCGACAAATGGTTACTATTGACTTTCTTCCTTTTGTTTTCTAATCGGCATGCATGCTGCTAATAAACAGCGTCTCCTTGAATTCTACACCTGTCCTTTCACTATATTGCGACAATTTAACTCATTAAATTCAAACTACAAGCTGGGTGAGTTCCATATTCAAATTATATGAATTTCCTTAACAAAATCAGGGAGGAGCGAGTTTATCATCTGAATCTGATTCATCTGATAAACTCAATTAATATCTACTGAAATTCATATTCCGAAATTTATTCATAACAGCCATATAAGGCGAAGCAGGCCTCCGACACGGGAGCACACAGAACGCACACAGATCTCACTGACCTAATTACATTTCAGATACACTTAAACGTTTTCCAGATTTTCATGTTTACTGTAATCATTTCAACATTCCTTCGTGCTTTTGTGTTGTAGAATTCTCGCTTAATAAAGTAGTTTTTTTACGGCGTGTTTTCTGGTTTTCTCTACGAGCCTTCCGAGAGAAACAAAACACAACACAATCTTAAAACGAATAAACACATTTCGTAACAGTCACTCATTTCACCTCACGTTACCCTATTGTTTATTTTTAATTTGTGTATCGTTTGACTTGGAGACAGTTGTGCTTGAACTTGACTTAGCCCGAGGCTGAGACCATGAATTCTTTTCCGAAAACCGAATTACTTTCAACAATTTCGGTGGACTGCACAGATATACGTATAAGTCTTTGCATGATGTTTGAAATTGTGCTGAACAAAGAGAATTCCTTTCACGGATTCAACGTGCAACTTGTTTCTTTCCTTGAGATGTTAGCAACATCTTGTATTGAAAATTAATGAGCTTTTCTTTGTCTCGTACTGTCATACGCCCCTGCAGTTGGCAACGTCTGTACATACTTACGGATTGAGGCCAAAACCCGGAGAAACGGCCGATTTTTTGAAAACTTGCCCGGACAGAGGGTCAAAAAGAGGACTTGTCCGGGGAAACCCGGACGTGGTAACCCTAGTCTCCCAGTCTCATAACTTGCACATTTATTATAACTGTCACCTAAAACCTGTGAACGGACTGAATCAGTACCTACATAATAATAATTATAATAATAGATGTATTACTTAAATGATACTAATTGGAAGGAGACGTCGGTTCGAATTTGCCGATTGTCCATATTTACCGTTATTAAGCTAATACAGTAGGTGCCATGTATTAGACTCACGATAATGTAGAATCAATCACCCAGTTGTCTCAAAAACATCTAGTATTGGCTGCTTCTATGCAAAAGTATATAACCTCGGATATAAGAGACACATCTGGATCAGAAAAAATCATCCCTTATATCCGATGTCCGTTATAGCCGAAGTTGAGTCAGACCGAGGGTGTATCTAGACCTGTACTTTTCTGTACTCTTACCCATATTTTTATAGACTATTGCTACACATTCAGTGCAAACGGCATGTAAGAAGCTCCTTCAGTGATGAGAGATGGATGTGACCATGGAAACCGAGCTGTTCGAAGGCCGAGTTTTCAAAAAATTGAGGTTAAAAATCGATCAATTTCCCTTTGATCACAGGGTCCCTTACATGCGAAGTAATTTACCTGGGTTTCTATTACGCAGGACGTGAAGATATCGTCCCTTATAACCGAAAGTTCCTTTTATCCTAGTACCTTATATAAGAAAATTCTTACATAAGACAAACGTTACAAAAAATTCCGACCGGTGTTGGTGGTCCCTCATAAGCGAGTGCCTTATACCCGAAGTTGATTGTGTATCCAAAACTCACACTTTCAAGACCAAAAAGTACTCCAGCATAATTTATATATAAGCTGTTCGAAGGCCGAGTTTGCAAAAAATTGAGGTTAAAAATCGATCAATTTCCCTTTGATCACAGGGTCCCCTACATGCGAAGTAATTTACCTGGGTTTCTATTACTCAGGACGTGAAGATATCGTCCCTTATAACCGAAAGTTCCTTTTATCCTAGTACCTTATATAAGAAAATTCTTACATAAGACAAACGTTACAAAAAATTGGGACCGGTGTTGGTGGTCCCTCATAAGCGAGTGCCTTATACCCGAAGTTGATTGTGTATCCAAAACTCACACTTTCAAGACCGAAAAGTACTCCAGCATAATTTATATATAAATAAAATTATATATATATATATATATAAAAACTGCCAACAATTGACTCAAATAACTGCATAATTTACTCTATATTCTTTCTGCACATGCTTAAATAAGATTTAAGGTTATGATAATATACATTATAATTATTCATTATATATTTTACATTATAAAATAAATAACGTTTACATTATAACCATAAACCTAACAATTACTACTAACAATAGCCGTAACAATAATTATTATAACTACTGCATCACTACTGCAACAGGCAAAATCAGGAATAGTGAGATTTTTAGTTTCTTGTTTTTCATATCTTATTATTATTCACATTAGGTTGGCGAAGCCGGTTGACGAAGTGTTTGACTCCGACAGGGAGAGAACAAAGCGCATCGTTTACTCGGTCATGTACGGCGTGGGTCGGGACAGATTGGCGGAATACTTGAAGACCACGCCCGATCAGGCGAGCAAAGTCATGAACAGCTTTCTGAGTAAGAATTTATTGATTTTAAAAAACGTAGGTTTTAGTTAGATCTAAAGTAGTGGATTGAGTTATTTTTTGATTATATCAAAAATTGCGTTTCGAACATGTTTTGTTTAGTGTTGTAAAAGCAAATTTTTGGGTATTTTTTCAGCCTGTTTTAAAGGTGTTAACTCTTTCAAGCAAAAGTGTATTTCTGAATGCAGGACAAAAGGTAAGGCATATTTGCTTTTTACAAGTCAGTTAATATACCGCATTTACTCATTTTAGCACCTGAGCTTAATTAACAGGCCGTCCGCAATAAGCGCCAGAGTAAACAGAATGAAAAAACAATTGGCACACATGTTCGAATAGCAGCCCATTATACTCTGTCTGTAACCTTATAACTTTAATTCATTAAAAGCTGCGGCTCGTTTCGCGTTGTAAATGAGGACTATGTAGGATGTTTGCGTATTTTTGATTATAAGTGTATTTATATTTATACGCAAAACTTTTTGTGGGGCGTTTGCTAGTATTTTGTTAATCTCAGAATTAACAATAAAGCATTACAAACGCTTAACTGAAGTTTCTTCTGTGGTAATAAATTGAACTTGACACACTCAGAAAAAAGTCACAAATATATCACAACGATGCGGTAGAGAAAATTTAACAGCTAAAGGTGAAATTACATAGGTAAGCTATGGCATTTTATAAGTCATTACAATGTATAATATCAAAGTGGACTCTTAGTTCCTGTAATAAATTTTTTTTGTTTCCATCAGTAAAGCTTCATTACTAGATATTGATAAGGCATCAGAACCATATATAAATAATTTCATCCGTTCCACAGCAGTTAAGCTACAAAAGTTTAAAAAAGGCTGAAGTAAAAAAATAGATTATCGATATAATTGATTCTAAGATCGGCATAAGCAGAGCAATATAACAGGTTAATGAGTACGATTATCAATACATAATTTGCAGTTACATTGTGTGCTTGTTTGGTTGTTTGTATGCTTGTCTGGTCGTTCATATGCGTTTGTGTGTGCGTGCGTGCGTGAGTGAGTGTATAGCTTGTTTGTCTTTTTGTTTACTTATTCATTTATTTTAGCACCTGCTGATCGTTTTCTTTATTGTCAGGTTGTGTATCTACCATTTTTAACAGAAAGAGGTGGTTAAAAGACATAAATTCCCCAAACTTCTCACAGAGGGCACTAGCCGAACGACAGGCCGTCAATTTTGTGGTGCAAGGTGCGAACTATTTTCTTACTAAACTCATCTAAGTTTACGTTCAAGAATAAGTTCATCACATCAACTATCTTATCATTTATATTTCGGGAAATAACATTTAATATAACGACAATTGCTGTGAACAAGTCGTTACATGACTAATTTTTTACAAAAAACGCAGTTGAACGCAAAGATTAAGCAGCTAGAATAGCAGAATTTCTCAGTGAACTGCAGAACTTTATTATGCGTCCCTTCATGCTGTTCACCAGTTTGTTATTTTGTTTCAAATATGCCCACAGCAAGGTTTTTTTTAGGAGACAAGAATGATTAAATTATGTGATAATTTCAATATTTTAGTTGTACATTGAAATATAATGACTGTTGTTAAAGGGTTAACTTTTCCTTTAACACCGAAACTAAGTAAGTTTAAAATTTCGAGTGCTTATTTCAATTCTCAAACTTAAAACTTGATTAAATTAGAAGTGGCTGGATGCTCATTCAAAATACAGCCAACCTCGGCTATAAGGTACTCGCTTATAAGGGACATTCGGTCATAAGGTACGATGTCTTCAGGTCCCGCGTAATAGAAACCCAGCTAAATTACCTCGCATATAAGGGACCCTATGATCAAAGTGAAATTGATCGATTTTTAACCTCATTTTTTCGCAAACTCGTCCTTCGAACTGCTCGGTTTTCGCGGTCACATACATATCGCATCACTGAAGGAGCTTCCTACATACAGTTTGCACGGAATGTGTAGCAATAATCCATAAAAATACGGGTAAAAGTACAGAAAAGTACAGAAAAGTACAGAAAAGTACAGAAAAGTACAGGTCTAGATACACCCTCGGTCTGACTCAACTTCGGCTGTAAGGGAAATCGGATATAAGGGACGGTTTTTTCCGGTCCCGAGGTGTCCCTTATATCCGAGGTTGACTGTAATATTCAAGAAAGATACAGTTTCATTGGAAACCCAATTTTCCCTTGGGCTTCTTATCTGTGGAACTCTTGCTGGAAAGTTGTTTTCCTGCTAACTATAGCCACACACAATTCAAGAAACAGTCTTCTATTAACAACAAGTTAGTTATTAACGATTTTTTTTCAGTCCGGAGGTGTCCCTTATATACGAGGTTGACTACAATCACTCTAAATGACATAACAAAAGTTACTTGTCTTAATCTACCTCTGCATTTTTATTATCCTCATGCTGTTTTCTTTATCATTTTTACTAAGTTTCTTTTACACTAGCAACATGACATATAGTAGTAGCATATGACATGCCAGTAGTAGCTGGGATCTTTGGTAATCAGTGACCCCGCTCACACTTACTTCTAAATTTAGTTTCCACATTTTTATTTTCAAGGTTATTTTATAATTTATATTTCACAGGTTCAGCTGCTGACATTTGTAAAGCTGCAATGATTCATGTACAGAAAACTCTCTGCGATAGACCGCATCTCAGAGCAAGGTATATCGTTTAGAAATTAATCGCACACGTCAAAAATTTCGACATTTCGTTGCTGCTTGTTGCACGGCTTTACGTTTTTGGCAGTTTGAGAAGGGAGTATATGGTCGAGTGGTCACATCGTCGCTCGCTTGGCAACCAGTGTTAAGAATGGCACTGAGCTGCCCATTAAAAGACTAGGTGAAACAGTTCGACACTCAATCTGGGAGATTTTGTTCACTATACTGACTCTGTTACCTTGTAGAGTAAGGAAGCACACACATCCGAACAAGGCAAGGCACTTCTGCTGGTTCATTGGCTCAGCTTAGGAGCACATCCTTAAAAACCAGTCAGGCTCCATTCTTGCCACAGCTACCTATTTTGGGTAGGACCTGTCTTTGCATGCGGAACTAAAGGATTGCAAATTGCATAAAAAACTAGATTGAAATGCGAAGCATCTGGCTACTCACATAAACGCACGTATGTTTTGCTCGCATGTAAAATGTACAAAGTACAAACTTTAGTAATGCGCTATGTTTCGTATAATGCCCTTCTCGTCCGTTCTTTTATGTCATTCAGCTAGCAAATGTGACGTCACAATAACAAATAAGCGTTGTGCAGAAAAGATACGAATGAATTGTACAAATGATAAGACCGTCACGGCGAAATAGGTTAGAGGTTCTCACTTTGCAAGCAAGTTTCCAAAATTATAAAAAATTGCAAGTTTTATCGTAGTATGTCTGTCTGTCCTTGGAGACAGAATTATTAACTATCCAGTTTTTACCTTTGGTGGGAATATTTGCATGTTTTCATCATTGCAGGACGGCTGTCTTTCAAGTGTAATGTTCCTCGCCATATCTGCGGCCTCTTGCCTGTGGAACCCTTTAGCAGAAAATTGTTCAACATCCTTTGCTTCAAGAACAATGTTAATAGATATCTTTTGTTACTAATAATTTAATTTTAAGAATTCTTGCTTTCGCGAACACGTGCAACTCGCTCGTGGAACGTTTGCGCTGTCGAAAATTATGTTCATTTGTGACGTCATCACTAGCTGTGTTCACCTGCCATCAATTAAGTTTTTTACCTGCTATTTAATTGTCAGAATTGCTTTTGCATTATAATAGGTGTTAAAATGTAATAGGTGTTAAAATGTATGTTTTTTTACCATATTTGAAAGTTATCACGTTTTCCTTTAAATTGCAAAGGTTAAACGAGGCATTTAGACAGTTACAGTGCAACATATGGCTTACTTTTTTTTATATTTGAATAAAGAAGGATATTATGGGCATTTGATGACAGTTAGTTCTTGAGTAATATGTTTCAGTTAAGACTGTAGATAACAAAAGATAGCAGATCTATTACTAGATTTAAAAAAATGCTAAAAAATCAAATTTTAAGTAAGTATCAGTGAGTAATAAAAATTTCTATCAGTATCCATCCTCACAGTAGTTAAAAAACAGTGGTGTTAGCTTAATCAAGTTATTTTAAATTTACATACTATTAAAAAATAATAGTCTTTCTATCTTTTATATCATCCCATATATGAGCTTCATTCATTACATCATTCCATTTTAAGCACTAATGCTTTTTTTATCACGATTCACTTTAAATTTTCAGATTATCTCCATATTTTTTCTATCACTGTGTGGGACAATCTAACAAGCCCTGCTTTTTCATTGCCCGCAACACATTTACCTTCGTGTATAAGTGAACAGTGTTTGAGGCTTTTCCTGTGCAGTATTTCTTATTTGTATTATATCCATTGCAGGCCCTTTCACTAGATATTGTATATGAAACCATTGTAAATGTGTATGGTGAAATAACTGACTTATGACATGTTGCATCAAGAGGAAGAGAGGATTTTTCACCTATTCTTAGTTAAATATTGTATTTGTCCATCCAGTAAATTCTTCGTCATACAGTTCAATAACTAGGAATTTTACTAGCTCAATTAAATAGGCGAAAATTAAAGCAAAATCTTTTCACTGTTTTTTTCATTTGCCGCCTTTGAAGGTAGCTTATTTTCTGCTTCCAAAAAATACATAAAAATCTTACTTACTACATACCTGTAGTACATAACTAGTAAGACTAATAAGCAAGCTAGCAAGTTTTTTTTTTCTTTTTTCTCCTCATCTCCTAAGTAATTGTTGCTCTTTCTCATACTTACTTTTTCGCACAAATTTTTCTATATTACACTTTTCTGATGCTTATTTTTTTCTTTCTATACTTTCACTTTTTAACTTTACTCACTAACCTTGGTCAAATTCCCCTGTTAATAAGACCCCATTTCAAACTACTACATATAATAATCCTAATTACTGAATAATTGTATTGTTCTGTTTAGATTTAGGTATCTAACTTTATTATTTTTTGTTTTCAGTTCTTTTTGGATAATTTGTATCATTTATACTGTTTTTATTATAATTTTTTTCTTATTTGTTTTTGTTTTTGTTATCTGCAGCATCACAAAATACTAATCTATTTATAAGAAAGGGCAGGAGACTAGATGACCCTATTGTCCTTCCCTGCCCTGCTCCATGATTATAATTACTTAATATTTAAAAAACTTTTGATGTTAAACTAATTGGAGAAAACAAATGTTCTATGTCTATGTCTATGTCTATGTCTATGTCTATGACCATGTCTATATCTATGTCAATGTCTATGTCTATGTGTATGACCATGTGTATGTCTATGTCAATGTGAATTGTTTTCAAACACTTTAGTTACTTTCTAAAGACTCAGAAACTTGTTTGACTAATGACAAAATACTCGTCAATATTTGTATTTTGATCTTATAAACTGTCATAGCAGGTTGAATCTGAATGTGAATGCTGCTTTGTTTTTTTAGGCTGTTGATTCAGATTCATGACGAGTTGTTACTGGAAGTTCCGGATGGTGGCGTCAGAGAGGTGGCAGGTAGAAACACATTTTTGTAATCAGAAAATTATGCGTCATTTGCACGTAATTTATTTCTTAATCTAAATTTGGATAATTGGACCGGCAGATTTCTGCCAAATCTATTTTTGTTTGTTTGTTGTATTTTTCGTTAAAGTTTCGGCGGTTCCTTTCCTTTAGCACACCACAAACAGTTTAAGTAATAACAGTAAAATAAACCCAACATGCTGAGTGACTTGTTCTTTCCTCTAGCACACCACAAACAGTTTAAGTAATAACAGTAAAATAAATCCAACATAATGAGTGGCTTGTTCTTTCCTTTAGCACACCACAAACAGTTTAAGTAATAACAGTAAAATAAACCCAACATACTGAGTGACTTGTTCTTTCCTTTAGCACACCACAAACAGTTTAAGTGATAACAGTAAAATAAACCCAACATACTGAATGACTTGTTCTTTCCTTTAGCACACCACAAACAGTTTAAGTAATAACAGTAAAATAAATCCAACATACTGAGTGACTTGTTCTTTCCTTTAGCACACCACAAACAGTTTAAGTAATAACAGTAAAATAAATCCAACATACTGAGTGGCCTGTTCTTTCCTTTAGCACACCACAAACAGTTTAAGTGATAACAGTAAAATAAACCCAACATACTGAGTGACTTGTTCTTTCCTTTAGCACACCACAAACAGTTTAAGTGATAACAGTAAAATAAACCCAACATACTGAGTGACTTGTTCTTTCCTTTAGCACACCACAAACAGTTTAAGTGATAACAGTAAAATAAACCCAACATACTGAGTGACTGTTCTTTCCTTTAGCACACCACAAACAGTTTAAGTGATAACAGTAAAATAAACCCAACATACTGAGTGACTTGTTCTTTCCTTTAGCACACCACAAACAGTTTAAGTAATAACAGTAAAATAAACCCAACATACTGAGTGACTTGTTCTTTCCTTTAGCACACCACAAACAGTTTAAGTAATAACAGTAAAATAAATCCAACATACTGAGTGGCCTGTTCTTTCCTTTAGCACACCACAAACAGTTTAAGTGATAACAGTAAAATAAACCCAACATACTGAATGACTTGTTCTTTCCTTTAGCACACCACAAACAGTTTAAGTAATAACAGTAAAATAAATCCAACATACTGAGTGACTTATTCTTTCCTTTAAAAGGAAATAAATTAATTGTCTGTAAGTTTTCTTATTTACAATCGCGTAAAAATTTTAATGCTATAAAAACTTCATTATCCTACCCTTTTACCTGCTAGCCATTTAATACGCCTTGGGTTTTGCTAAGTATTGTTCTAGCATTTACCACACGATGCACATAAAAAAATTATATATAAGTAATTGCCTGCTGTCAATGCTTTGGCTTGCAAATCGCATTATGTTATTAGCATTTATAAAGCTTAAAAAGTCGCAGTAGATTATGTCAAAATGTCTACACGATTCAGAGTGTAAGCCGAAACAAAATAGAGGTTACAGACTGGAATGGCTTTGATATTTAATGCACCTCGCCTTACCGCCAACCCCTCTATAGCGCCAGATTTAGTGGTGTCCCAAACCTGACGTTATAACGAGGTTTGACTGTACCACTACTTACGATTAAAGTGATAAGCGATCTCAACTAACGTGTTAATAATAATAATAATAATCTTTATTTTCGTAAAAAGATGAATTATTATTTTTAAACAGAAAACAGTTGTCGTCTTTGTAGGACTACTGTTTAACCAAAAATGTGCATGCGCTGTTGAGTTGAGCAAGTTGGTCATTTTCTAAACTGTTTGCCGTTTCCTTCTTATATGACACTTGGGTCTCATGCAGAGTTCGAACGTAGACATCAGGGGTGTGCAAATTATCTGACTAGCCGGGCCACATTAAACTTTCCCGCAATTCCTGCGGGCCACAGGCAGTTTGATCAAGGAGCCAAGTACAGAAAGGCCTAATAACGATTTTTTTTGCATCCGACCCGCGTACATCATTACTACTACACTCAAGAAACTATTTTAGAAGTTATTAAAATTTATATTACAAACCATATATTTCTACTTTCAGGACAGATAGTGGTAATTTCATTACAATGCATATTAGTAATGTGTATCACACAGTCTGTGTAGTACAGTGACATTAAGCTACAACCGTCTTGTAAGGGTTAATGGCATCCGATCTAGTAGAAAAAACTACACGCACTATCTTTGGGATCGTGGCACGGACTTCAGCTAGACACACTCAATTAATCGCCTTTGCCGCACTTTCATTAGGTTGACAAATCTCTTCGCGGGCCGCACAAATTCTCTCGGCGGGCTGCAAGTGGCCTGCGGGCCGCAATTTGCACACGCCTATAGTTTAAAATAATGTTTGCATAGAGGCAAAAATTTTGCTAATCTGATATATACATTGCTTAGATAACTTGTAATTAAATTGGAGAGAACACACATTTAAGAATCAACTTGCTAATTCAGAATTCATATATCCTTGGCCACATTAATTAAATCATAGTTTTTTCATTTTTTGTGCATAGCTGTAAATACGTTTGATTTTATTCGTCGTTACTTTCCATTACTGCACAGTAGTTTAGATTGCACTGACGCATTTGCCTTTAGCAGTGTAAGTTTTTATTAGTGATTATCAATGTATTTTAATGCAAAATAAAGATTATGTATATATATATATATATATATATATATATTATGCTTTTGTCATTTTCAGATTTACTTTCGAGTACAATGCAAGACGTCGATGCTCTTTGTGGGGCAGCAGTGAGACTGAGAGTGCCGCTTCCGGTCACCGTCAGCGTAGGGAAAACTTGGGGAAGCGTCAAAAACTTAATTTGACAATTTTTTTCATACTTCATTTGTCAAATTTTTCGCATACATGTATAAATTTTACACATCTATGCACTCGATTTTTTGCACTTTATTATTGTTCACTATTAAGTACTGTTATAATTTTTAAGTATTTTAATTTAATTTATGTTGACATACATGTACAGTCTAGCCTCGTTATCTCGCCCCTCGTTATGCCGCCAAACTCGTCTCTCGCCATAGAAAGTACCAGGACGGATTTCCTCCTTTGATATTTACCTCATTAAGTCGCCACCCTTGCTTCTCGCCCTCGCCATGTCATGCTAGGATGAGTGCTTATGTAAACTATATTCGTTATGTCGCCAAACAGACAAACTCAGAGGTGAATCTCGCCAAAAATTTGCCCTAGACGGACAGTGGTGAGATAACGAGGCTAGACTGTACATGTATTAATTTTACACATCTATGCATTTGATTTTTTGTACTTTATTATTGTTCACTATTAAGTACTGTTATAATTTTTAAGTATTTTTTATTTAATTTATGTTGTACCATTATTTATAAGTTTTGTTTTGAATATATATTTTCGAATTTTATTTGCCAAATAGTTTGAAAAGCTATATAATCATACCTTTTTTAGTTTATCGCTTTTAAATTTGTTTTTATATACATACCTGCAGGTTTATCTAGATTCTCTAGAAAATCTCACAGTTACATTTGTGGGATGCAGTGTAAAGTCACTTTGTACCAAAGATTTATGATTTATCTTTTTTACAAATTTTATATGTGATAACTTCGTTGTATAAAATGTAACTTCTTTCATCAACAAACTTTTATATTTTGTATTCTTTTGTAACTACTAGAAATTGTCACTGGTAGAAGTTTATATTTAATAGTATTTATTGTAGATTTCTTTTGTATAAAATTACATATGCAAAGACCGTGTTTTAATTATTTATTATAATGTAATTTTTCTGGTGTAATTGTTATAATAAATTCAACCTTGGTAATAAATTGCAAACGTTTTGTGGCAAAATTTTAAAATGTTTTGGCTGTTCACTTGCTATTTTTCGAAATAAATATATACAAAAGCATGGCAGAAACAAATCATTGCTAATCCTTTACACCAGGTGGCGTAGGTCAATGGGAGCATGTTTGCTTCTGGAGGTCTAAGGTTCAAGTACCGACAGAGTCGCACCGAAGACTTAAAAACGGTGCCCCTGGCTCTTCGGCCAAGCATGTGGGTTTGTCAAAGTAACAGGCGGGTAATAATAATCTGGACCAATAATAATTTGAAAGAAGTATTGAGTCACTTAAGGTGTTATCATTGGACTATGTCCTAAACGAAATTATTATTATTATTATTAATCCTATGTGGGCAGTTAATTAATTGTCCATTAGCAGAGACTTTTGTTGAGTAAGGCTTTAATGACATATTTCAGTTTTCTGTTTTTCATATGTGTTGGAAAGCAAACGACATCATGTTATATACTGCTGTGCTTCCTGTATTGTGAGCAGGTGGTACTGCATATTTTGTTTAATAATATTTCAAACTGTTTGCTGGCTATTTTGTCAATTGCTGTATTGCCATTGGCCTAACCGAAACTGGTATATCATTAAGCTGCCCTAACTGCACTGTCATGCATGAGTACTGTGACTGTTATACTAGAAATGTACAGCTTGTTTTGTGAATTGATTTTTACGAGCACTGGATATTATTGTTACACTTTAACAGCCTACATTCACTAAAAAGCTTACACACCCACACACAATTTTATAACTGTAAATTATATTGTCACATTAAGTCAATTTTATGGATAAAGTTTGTCTACATTAAATCAGAGAATGTAGTATCTACTATGTGCGTGTACATTAAATCAGAGAATATAGTATCTACTATGCGTGTGTGGAAAAAGAAAAATTTTGATTATGTTAATTTTGTTGCATTTTTTTGGTTTCAATATTACCTGCAGATGCTGAATTATAATAAGAGTCAACACATACACGCACGCACACACCCACCTACACGCACGCACGTGCACACACAATAATATTGGAGGTAGAATGTACATGCTCCAACATCACTTTTACAGTCGTTAATATTGTCACGGTTTGGTACTGACAGTATTACTGTATGTGTGTGAATGCCCCTTTAAGAATTGTTATGATTCTGCTATTTCGCAAAAAACTGTAAAACTAAAAAACTGTCATTAATGATAATAAAAAAACTGCTCAAAATAATAATGCTGATTTTTCAAGTGGTGGCGCCTGGAAACGGTTTTTAGTTCGTCACGCCTGGTGACTGCTTCTCAAAACAAAAGCGAGCGAATGGCGAAATGGGTTAAGTGCTGCGGTTCAGTTAAGTTTGTCACAGTGTTCTACGGGGAAGTGTGAAGAGATGAGAAAGCGACCGAGTACATGATGAAGTTAGGGTACTGCATTTTAATTTGCAGTATATTCTTTGTGCACCTGCCCAGTGCAAAATGTGAAATACATCGTTCAAAATCGCACACGGGAAGGACGCATGTGTATCGGGATGCGGAACATGAAACTTACAGCCAGGATGGCGGGACAGAAAACTTGTTTAACTGGGGTGAACTGACACCGGGAAAGGCTTGGTTGTGCTCAATTTGTGGTTCTTTCCTGGTTGGATTAAGCGGGGTCTTCCCGATTGCTGTTATCCCGCTGGAAGCTGGTCCTTCCCTGGAACATGGCGGTAAGCTTCTAATTCTATTTTTAGAAAATTCATTTTAGAAATGGCGTGGGTTGCTTGTGTCTCAACTAAGATCCATTGTAGACGAAATTCCTTACCAGTTTCTTGATTTATAGATGTTTTTTGACAATGGCTAAAACATTTTGTTAATTAATAAATGATGTTTAAAGAATAAAGTTTAAAGAACAGAATTTTCAGGTTTTGCACTAATTTTTAGTAACACTAACAATAATGGAATCGTGTAATGAGAATTTTGGTGTGAAATTCAAAACAATTCAGATTACCAAGAATTTATGGGTGTAGTAGTGTTAACAATTTTGGCATATTCATTAAATTTCATAAGGTATTGATTTAAAAGTACACAAGGAAGTAAAAACTTGAACTTGAAATTTCTTACTCTATTAACTCTTTAACATCAAAAATGAACAAAAATACCTTTAATTGATATTATTATCTGTCAGCTGAAAAAGGTCAGAATAAAATTCTAATATATGCTTAGATGAAGTAAGACACATGCGTCTTATCTGTTGTTTTTGTAAAGTTCTTTTTATAATATCGTTTTGACTTAGTTTTATACATACTCTGCCTGGATACCATATTCATCCAGGTACCTGATAATATACCTGTAAATGCGAAATATCTATATAATTCGATTTGGTGATGATCGTACTGATGTGCTTATCAATAATTTGTGTACAAATAAGACGATCATCTAGTGTTATTTGTTCAGTGGTCTGCATTGCTACGAAACAAACAAATCACGGTCGATCACACGCCTCGTGTTCCAGATAATGCTGCTTGTTATGTATTTATCCATTTGTGATGTCTGGTGAATAAATTATGTTTATCAGTAATGGCTACTTGTACGTAGTTCACAATGCTGCTGTAACATTCTTCCTTCATAGTCCAATTCACTGCTGACAATATCTAATACTTTTGTGTATGAACAAAAGCAGTGAACCTGCTACAGGGTGTTCCAAAAGAAATGGCGTAGTAGAAATATGACAAAATGAACCTGGACTTAGAACTTATAAGTTATATAAATTTTAAGATTATTTATTTCCACTCTGCATCTAACAGTTATTATCAAAATACAGATAATTTCACTGAAGTAAATATAAATATAAATGCAATATTATCCAGAAATTACAAAAGAGATTCTTATGCAGCATATACATGTGCAAATTACATTACAGAGTAATCTTGATGCATGCAGTTTGAGCCTAAAAGCATAGCTTGACAGGGCAAACTATACGTGGAAATCTTAAAGAAGTGATTAACAATTGAAATAATAACAATACATACATAAAAGTGGAGGGGGGGGATAGTGAATTAAAGATGAAATGGAGTGAGAACTAAGAAAAACTGTGATCATGATTATAAAGTGTTCAGTAACCTGTTGAGCATAGTCACGTTATATTAAGATTACCGTGGAACTGCATTATAACATAATAATGTAAAAATCATATGTATTTAGGGTGTCTCAAAAGTCACTAAAAAGAGCTAAAAATCGCCAAAAGAGCCTAAGAAGCTGCCAAATAAGGCAAAAAACATTAATGCCATTTTTGCAGGTCTGCTGCACATAACTCGATCTCCAATTCTTAGTTTTGTAATTCTTACATATGTGACGTACACACAGATATGCAAATTTTAGACCTACAGGCAATGTGGTAATAAAGATGTAGCTAATTAAAATGCGTTTTGAAAAAATGCCCATGTGGGGCACCAGAAAAGCTAACGACCTCTCTTCATTAATTTGTTAATAACTTCAGAAGTGCTAATTTTGTCAAGCTGCTTTTTTATATTCCCGAAAGTAAGAAACAAATCTGAGATGGTGCGTATGGGGTCTCTGAATTTTTTGGGGGGGGGCAGAGGATTCTTTGCCCGAATTGTTAGAATTTCACCCGATTTTTTAGGCCCCTGTTTCAACAAGTACAACCTTACTGAGTTCCATATAGCAAATACAAAAATTCGTCATTTCTGATGCCATAAGACTGCACTCATGAAGCTGATCAACATTATTTATTAGCCATATTGAAATGTGATGCACAACACATGATATGTCCTATATGGCCAGATATCTCGATAAGCTGTGCTTGTTTGATTATGCACAAGCACCTGGATCATTAGGTTTCAAAGATTATCATTGATTATGGTATAAACAGTGTCCTAAGAACCAGAAGTGTGGTGATAACTTCCAGAACAGAACAGTTGACTGAGATGACAGAGCAATGGACCAGTAAAGTGGAAGTAGCCATATTTCATGACTGATATACGAATCGGTTACATAATCTGTCAAATCAGCAATCACCACGCAAGATGCAAGAGTTAAGAATGCAACTATGCACAGACACTTGCCACTTTCTCATGTCGGTCATATTAGCTCAGAAAAAGAATTTATCACGTTTGTTTCGGTGGCCGAATTTATCTATTATTTGACCCATCTTATTGGCCATTGCGCAGTTGGTCACCTGACGCTCAATGTTCAGAATGGCTAAATTAGGAAGACGTGCCTGGCCCATCGTATTTCTCAAGTATGTTTTCAAACGGCGAAGGGGACTGAAGGAGCGTTCGGCGGAACAAGATGTTGTTCTTTTGAAAGAAACACAATTTAGTCATTGTATCAATGCAAATGACCCAAAAAATGTAACAAAGTCAGAAAACTTTTTATGGTAGTACATAGCGGTTTGAATAACCCTTCTCAAAAAAAAAAACGAAGGCCAAAGTTTAAAGTCATGAGTAAAATAAAAGAGATTTGCTCTATACATTTTACATGATATTTTGCACTTTTGTACATTGTTATTAATCTGACATTCAAGTTTTTTCAAGCAAGTGCTTTACAGCGCGTGGCTGCTTGTTTTTTGTCCAGCCTGGTTTATAGCTGCCAGAACTAATTATTAACACCCATATATGACAGTATGCAATGTGCCTTTCAAGACAAAACAAACTATAGACATAGAACATTTATTTCTCCAATTAGTTAAACATCAAAAGTTTTTTAAATATTAAGTAATTATAATCATGGAGCAGGGCAGGGAAGGACCATAGGGTCATCTAGTCTCCTGCCCTTTCTTATAAATTGATTAGTATATTAAAAATTAACGGTGATGCTGCAGATAACAAAAACAAATAAGAAAAACATAGTAACAAAAACAGTATAAATGATAAAAATTATCCAAAAAGAACTGAAAACCAACAATAAAACAAGTTAAATTCCTAAATCTAAACAAAACAATACAATTTTTCAGTAATTGGGATTATTATATGTAGTAGTTTCAAATGGGGTCTTATTAACAGTGGAAAATGAATACACATAAATGAAAATATATACGTACATGATGACGATGCGAATTAACAGATATTTATAACACAAAGATTTTAACTTTAGTGAACTATATGTGAATTGAAAGTCAATTACCTTTGCCGTAACTGATAACCTGGGTCATATGGGGCATTGCAAGCCTCTGGCCATACTACTGACATTCACAATTAGCCTTAATTGACGTTTTCGGCCAGCATTTCCTATTGTGTTAATCACTGTCAAAAGACTAATTGCTTAAACATGGTTTTTTTAAGCACATTGGTCTCAAGGAAGGCATGCCAGTAGAAACAGCATTTGTCCTTAATAAAGCATGTTGGTTCCTAAACTCGCTTGTAGGACTGCAGCGCTTTTTGACGAATTCGTTGAACTATAGCTTTAACCCTTTCATGCCCGTTGTATCCCGTGGGGTGGGATACGAGAATATTTTCTGCCTTTAAAATTAATAAAATTTTAAAACTGACATTTATTTGATCTGTTAATAGTTATTTTGATTTAAGCCAATAACAATAGAGTAAAAATAGTGATAAAATGGCAAACTAGAAAATCTACATGGCATAAAAAACTGCACAAGGTACAGTACTTTAGAGACGACTTTGTACAGATCAGCATAGCATGCATGCTAAAAGTCTTAAATACTTTAGAAAATTATCAGCAGTTGCAAAATGAAGCACATTTTTTGCTTTTGTTGTGTTTTAAAAAAAATCGGACTTTGTTTTTTTGCACACGAGAAAGAATGTCGTGTATCCCACTTGGGGATTCTATTCATGTTTATAAATAATGATTTTCTTGGAAAATTTTTGTACTAGAAAATGATGATGTATAGGGTTTACGCGTCAAATTTAAATACAGGAAAGTTCAAATGTGACTTAGGTAAGTCAAATGTAGACATAGGAATTTCGAATGTGTTTTGGTAGCTCAAATGTGACTTAGGTAAGTCAAATGTAGATGCATTACTTTGAATAAATCGGTAATTAAGTTATTTAAGTGCAAATAAGAAAAAGATAAACCAAAGATAGTGCATCTATTAGTAGGCCTATAACGTTGTTATTTTAACTTAGGAGCAATTATTAAGTTAAGATTAAAGAAGATTAAATTTAACATCCTTAAACTTTACCACCTATCCACATTTGAGATACCAATGTCACATTTGACTTGACATGTGTCTACATTTGACTTACCAAAACCACTTAAGATTTCTTGAAAGCCATTGTTAACACATTTGAATTGCCTAAATCTACATTTGAGTTAACACAGTTCTACATTTGACATGTAAAACCTATAGAAACTTCACACGACAATTGCCAATACCAACGCATTACCCGTTACACATTAATTTATGTAGGTACATATTTTGTGAATTGATAGTCCACATATTAAAAGATTTAAATTGAATAAAGATTAGATATGTAAACTGAACGATTTGTATTGTGAGCAAGAATGATCTAATAATTTGAATAAATCATCTATCAAATGTAGATAGATCTCCCGAAATGTCTTGTCAAATTATATAGATCTCAATAATTCTTTTGTCCTTGAACGAAATTTTTGTATATAGGGTATGTGTACTAACACCATTTACACATGTGTAGATGGATTGGACTAACTGTGTGACATTGAATTTAATTTTATTCTTTGGTTTAGAAAGTACATTTTGCAATATATTTTGTGCTTCTTTTTTTATTTTTAGGTACCACTGAATTTCGATGTGAAAATGTTTTTCTTGTATTTTTTTTCATTTTTTCTTTTATTTAAGTCGCTGTTGGTAGCATCTGACTAATGTTCATGATTTATGAAAGTGAAAATAAATAAAAATATGTACATGTATGTATATGTTTATGCGCATATACACGAATGTATGTTGCTTTGCAGTCTGCTGTTGTAAGTTGTGGCAAAGTGTATACCTTTGTCTGAAGACCTCCTGTTATGTTTTGTATAACGTGAATTACTAAATGGTCTTAGCATGTGGTTACTTATAAAGTTAAGTTGTACAGGACTTTGTTAATAACTTGGTAGGTAGGCCGCCGACGGGGAAACTGGTTCTGGCTGCTTTTTTCTGTCGTGCTCAATGCTCCTCCAGCCATCCAGTTCTCTTGTTGAAAGAAGATGTATTGAATTAATTTATGTAGTAAGTTTTTTGGTACGCCAGCAGTTCGGTGTTTCTTAGACGATTATCTTAGATAATGAGCAACGTTCCGGTCCCACTACAGTCACCATCATTAACACGCTTGGCTTTAAGTGCTGGGTGCCAGGTTGCTGTATGGTTGTCTGCATGAGAAACTGGATTTGCATATGTTTAATGTATAATATATATGCTATATACGTATGAACGTGCAGTATGTTTACAGTCTCTCTATTTTTAATCAGTGCAGCTTGTGCAGAATAGGTTTCGGCAGCAGAATTCATTCATTACAGGTAATACAGTTTATTACACCTGTCCAGGGGCGTATCAACACTTTACGACGCCCTAGGCTGATAATTGTGTCCCGTTCATGTCTATTGTGAATTTAGGTTTGTTCATGTAATGAGCAAATTAAATAATTACTTGTGGTGTATTAAGAAACACTATTAACCTAGTTTCTACGTGGTCATTATTAATATTTGCATCGTGCTTATTTTCAAGTAGGCTGCGCAACTGCTTTTGTGTAATACCTTAGGCCTGTTCGTTATATAAAAGCTGTCATCAATAACTGCCTGTGGTGTGTTATAAAATGCACCCTTTACATGAATTTGCAAGTATGCACATTTTCCGAGGAGAGTAAGAGTTTTTCTAAAATATGATATATAGCGATGCTATAGCGGCTAGCCTAGTTAGTCTATTGGTTAATATGCCCCTGCACCTGTTGATCAACTCACCAATTGCAAATACAGTTTCCTAATAGGGGTACCTTAAAGAAAAAGCCACGCTTCCTGCAAAGGTAGGCTTATTTGAGTGCTTGCGAAAAATGTTAGAAGGATTTAGTAACAAAAGTGCGATGAGCACCCCGTGTGACGTCACTGAAGTCACGTTCGTTTCACGTTTGTGCGCTCCCGTTCTTCCGCCAATGACGTTCATCGGCTGAAGAAAAGCAGCACCTTGCCAATTTCCATCAAAAGTACAAGTTTTTGCAAAAAAATAGATACGCCACTTTTGTGATATTTTTATATGAACGTTAGGCAAACTGCAGAAGTTTGAAACAGTTTAAGCAACACACACGAAAAATCACGAAGTATGCCGGTATTGTCATAATTTTCAAGAACATGGCGGCTACCACCACAATGGAAAATTGCAGAAGTGTGAAACAGTTTAAGCAACACACACTTATGAAAAATCATGGAGTATGCCGGTAATGTCATAGTTTTTGAAGAACATGGCGGCTACCACCACGATGGAAAGTTTCTAGATATAGTGGTAGCATAAATTAACCTTGTGCTTTATAAACAGTTTTTTGCAAATATCTGTGTTGTATTTTTCTACATGATAACGACAATGCCAAATGAGTTGTCCTGTTCTCTAAATGTAGTTGACCTTTTAAATGGCTGCCAGCTAACCAGAAATGCATTTCCAGAGTGAATTGCCTAATGTCTAGTCAGCTGTGGTGATGAATTCCCACAGCATTGTACAATGCACATTCATATCTGCTATAGTCACGCATTTGGTGAAAATCGTTAGTTACTAACATGTCATTTAGCCTGTCCATTATTTTCATGCTTCGTTTGCCTGCAGCGTCCATCAAGTTTGGCTTCTTCTTACGTCACGCAGGTTGTGGGCGGCTGAATGGCTTCAATTGGTTCCCAGTTTATTATCCGTCCTGTTTGGTTGAGATAAGAAGATTATCCAGTGAAATCGCGTCGAATTTTACCGCTTTTGATATGGCGGTTGAAAGCAAATCGGTGTCCACAGGGAAGTGATGTGCAGCATCGCGTGCAGTGTGATTAAACTGTACACGACTGTGTTTCTTAAAATCATTTCCGATAGATAGATAGATAGATAGATAGATAGATAGATAGATAGATAGATAGATAGATAGATAGGTAGGTAGGTAGGTAGGTAGATAGGTAGGTAGGTAGGTAGGTAGGTAGGTAGGTAGGTAGATAGGTAGGTAGGTAGGTAGGTAGGTAGGTAGGTAGATTAGATAGATAGATAGATAGAAGATAGATAGATAGATAGATAGATAGATAGATAGATAGATAGATAGATAGATAGATAGATAGATAGATAGATAGATAGATAGATAGATAGACAGACAGGATAGATAGATAGATAGATAGATAGATAGACAGACAGGATAGATAGATAGATAGATAGATAGATAGACAGACAGGATAGATAGATAGATAGATAGATAGATAGATAGATAGATAGATAGATAGATAGATAGATAGATAGATAGATAGATAGATAGATAGATAGATAGATAGATAGATAGATAGATAGATAGACAGACAGACAGACAGACAGACAGACAGATAGATAGGTTTATTTATATACAAAAACTACAGCTAAAGAAACTGAATAAGTTCAATTTGCAATTAAAAGACATAAACTGTAGACGATAAAATGATAAAAGTATACTAAGATCACACAAAATGCAATACTGATAGTACAACATAAATCGATAAAAAATATACCAGGACGTAATAAAGTTCGCTAAAAATGTATTAAAAGCTAAACGTGTCAACTCATTTGCCTTTTCATATATATATGGTATAGGTGAATAGAACTCGTAGTTTGTTTTACTCGCTTGTACTCTATACGAAGAGACTTAAATGAAAGTTAACATGATCTTGGCGAATAAGTAGATTCGTTTTAGGTTTTTTTTTTATTTTTTAATAAAGGTTTGTTGTTTGCTGTGGTGAGGATCTTAAATCGTGCTTTAAAATTGTCTAATCCTATCCTGTAATAACTTATGTTTAAACTAAACAATAATAAACTATTAATAATAATGATCATAATAATAAACTAATAACAAGTCTTCATTAAAAAAGTTTATTGCTAGGAAAGGGTTTATTAAAATTTAAAAGGAAAAAATTGTTAGTTTGTACACTGCTAAAAATTTTAGGACTGTTAGCTAGGATCTCATGAGGTAAAGCTGTTCATTAAAGCTGTTAAGATTGGCTAGTTTACTGAAAAACAGATGTTTACAAATGCCAAGACACAGTTACTCTTTAAGATGTCTTAACTTTAGCTTTCTACGGTCAAATTTAAGAACTTTGTTAAAATACTAGACATTATGGCCAAATCTGCTGATGTTAACCCCACAGATGACTCGAGTTGCTGATCTATAGCCTCAAGTCAAAAAACTAGTGTGATTTATGGAGTTCAGTTCAAATATGTAAACCGTTATGTGCAGGTGGTACAGGTGTCAGGTCATACTACTACTACTACGATTATTTTTTTTTAAATTTCCATAATCTAAAAATGTAATTTTTGAAACTCATTTATCTTTGTATGTTGAAGAACATTTCTAGAACGTTTGTTGTCAATAAGGCAGCTTTATAGAGGCAATTTGCAACAGTTCTGCTGTTAATAACATGATTTTTTAATTAAACATTTGAAGTTTCTAAACCTCGTGACTCAGGAGCACCAATTCGGCATGACTGTACATCTGTATGCTGTTCAATCAACAGGTACTGTCAACCCTAACTATAATGGGTCCCACGGGAACAATTGGCCTATTTCTACTGTTGAGTTTAATAGTGTATTCTGATTACAATGGGTAAATCCACTATTGACAGGGGTGAAGACTGGGGTACCTCTGGTCAGCGTATGGTTGCATTATCACGTGACTTCCAGAACACTCTTGTACTCTCACCTTCCTGCAAACAGTTTATAACATATTTACAATATAGATGAACGTACACTTATATATATATATATATATATATATATATATATATATATATATACAATAGACACAATGAAGTATGTGTCTATTATATATATATATATATACAAGTGTCTATTATATATATATATATATAAGTGTACGTTCATCTATATTGTAACTATGTTACAGTGGACTCTCGTTAGAAGAATCACACGTGTAAGAATCAGCTCGATATAAGAATGAAAATCGCGTTTCCCGAATTGAATCGGCATTTTCCTAGTGAAAATCCGCTCGTATAAGAATCACCCTTCTTTCGATAGTAGAATCAATTTTGGCGCCAACTCCATTGTCTCTCACGCCCTGCTGACAAGGTTCTGCGCAGTGGGCGTGGCGGAAAAAAATTTATGTGCATTAAAATTTTTTTAGGCAATTCTGGCATCATGAAATATCTACCCAACCATGAAATGAAAACATTAGTCTAGTAATTTTTAGGTCCTTTTTAGGCCAGAAAAACATTATGCTGTTTCATGTCGTTTCTAGCGTAATTTCCGGAAATAAATAATTTTTATGTGCATAAAATTTTTTTAAAGCAATTCTGTGTCATGCTCGTTATAAGAATCGCTTGTTATAAGAATCACTTTGCCTTCTCCCGAGGTGATTCTTATAACGAGAGTCCACTGTATAAACTATTTACAGGCAGGTGAGAGTATAAAGAGTGTTCTGGAAGTCACGTGATAATGCTTCACGTGACTGTCGAACGTGATGCATCAATATATATATATATATATATATATATATATATATATATACATATACACACTTATATATACACACACATATATATATATATATATATATATATATATATATATATATATAAATATGTGTGTGTATATATAAGTATTTATATATGTATATATATATATATATATATATATAAAGACAGACACATAAATTGTGCTTATTCTGTCATATTTGGGCTTTACCGGTTGTTTTTTCGCTTTTTTCTAAAAACAAGTTCCGTAAACGTGTCACCAGGTTATTCTGGGTTATCGGTTATGACGAACTGCTTTCCTGCTTATAACGAGAGTGTAATCATCAATAGGGCTTCTATACTTCAAAAATGTATTTGCTTTAGTATATGATTAATCACAGCTCCATCTGCTGATAGTATTCCTCACTAAATTGCTGGCTATTCTGTGAAGCACAGTGTGCTAATAACGTGTTACTAATTTGCGCAGAATTTCGTATTTTTCTAGTGCAGTTGTGAAATCATCACTCGATCATGATTTGTTGTTTTCCATTTTCAAAAACTTGTATAGTATAATAATATTTTTATCACTTCCCACTCGTATTTATATTTGTATATATTGTAATATTGTATCTGTAAATATTGTAATTTTTTTCGTAACTAATTCCAGTGGCCTACCATAACCTAGCTTCTTAGGTCTCTAGCGCAGTATTCATGAATTGTATCATATTTTTGTATTAACAAAACCTGATTATCGTGCAGATGTATATGTATATGTTTATTGCGAAATAAATCTATTAAAATCTAAAATCTAAATGTTCATTCTTGGAATTGTTCTGTGTTTCAGAAGGGGCAGCCAAGCTAAAGTTGTTACTTAGTTTTGCGGTGGGCGGATTGCTGGGCGACGTGTTTCTCCACCTTCTACCCGAAGCCTATGCACACGTGGAGGAGGGTACGTTGTTGTAGTTTACCATGCTTCACCAATTTCATGTACCGTATTTTCCCATGTATAAGAGACCCTTGTGTATAAGAGACCCCTTCAATTTTTAGGCAAAATTTCTGGAAAAAAGTTTTTTGGTAACGAATAACTTTATTCATCATAGAAATCATTAAATTCCTCATCACTCTCATCAAAAATATCAACTGGAGTCAGACCTTCAGCAATTCCAGCCAGTTCATCATCAGAGGAGTCACTCTGCTCAAAAATGGCATTGTCCTCTTTTGACATTTAAAAAAATAATAACTTACCCGGTACATTAATTTTATCATTAGAATTTAGCCATGGAGAAGATTTATTGAAAGGAAACTATAATTATTCGAAATAAAACAGTTGTAGAGCTCTTATTTCTTTAAAATCATTGGTGTCACAATTTATGCATCTTATTGAAAAGACTTACTCCCATGTATAAGAGACCCCTTATTTTTAAAGTGAAAATTCTGAGCAAAAAAGGGTCTCTTATACACGGGAAAATACGGTACATAGCACAGTGGTTGTCTTCAACCTTTTTTAATGTCGTCCACCCCTAGTGGTGATTAAGTAGAAGCTGTCCACCCCCCCCCCCCACCCCGAAAAAGTCTCATTAAAAATCTCACGTTTTTAATATTTCAAATCTTCGTTTCATATCTCATTTCGATGACTACGTAAACAGAAAAAAGCAGTATCTCTTATTTTTTATTTAACTTTTACATATTCATCCATATATTTACACGCCTCATCTCAAACTAAGAGGCTCAAAATACACAAGATAGCATTAAGCGTGCCATTTAGATGCATTTTCCTTCACTAAAGTAAAATTGCGAGGTGGCAACCTCGATGTCACAATAGGTAAATATGTATTTGTAATATGTATTTTAAGAAATATACGAGAGAGAGAGAGAGAGAGAGAGAGAGAGAGAGAGAGAGAAAGAGAGTCTCTTGTATATTGTACAGACATGTGCAGGTGAGGATCTTATCCACCCTAGACAGCTGTTCACCCCTCACTTAATCTCGTCCACTATAAGGTGGACTGTGCACCCAGGTTGAATAGCACTGTCATAGCACAATGAAGTAGGTTTCTTCTGCCATTAGTTTTCTGAAAGGCTGTTTCTCTTTTTGAGGCAAAATGTACACTTGAAGTTCTGAACACTTACTATCTCATTTTGCAAGATTAAACTATATTGCGCTAGGTACCGGACGTGCCACAGTCCTTTAATATAGTATGGCATAGTAACAGGCCATAGGCATATTAGTAAGTAATACTAGTCATACTAGTAATACATAGCCATACTAGTAATAGGCATTGTGTTAACAAAGCAAGCAATGCATAGCATGGTTGGTAAATGGATGGGTGACCATCTGCGATTTATTTCTAATGGTTTCATTTGCCAAGGTGTTTCCGGCTTTTAGTTGATGTATATATGCACTATCAAATATGGTTGAGACATTCTCTCTCTGCTGATTGAGATTCCCTTCTAGTCAATTATTGGGCTTCAGTCTTGCAACTGTAGGCTTTGCCAAGTGCTGTTTAATACCGGCTTTTGATATGTCGAACGGAAAGAAAATAGTTCCTCATCTTTGGTGTAATTAACGATTTGTGTAATATTATGCCACTTGCGTAAGCTTGCCTAACAGAAAGCAATGCGTATTTGAGAGATTTTGACACCAGATGTCACTGCGGCATAATGGGAACAAAAAACTATTGAATCTTCGGTCTGCTGCTCTTTCTTTCTTTCTTTCTTTCTTTCTTTCTTTCTTGTTAGATGTTTTGTGTATGTGTTACGCTAGCATTTTGACAAGCTGTGTTTTTTTTGTCTATGGTGCATAATTTCTGTGCCTAATTTTTTGACAAATTGTTTTATTTTCAGTTGAGTTGCGTTTACTTTATAAAATTTCATATAAAATTTATAAAATTTTATTTTGTTTCATATAATTTTTTGCTATAAGTTAAATTCCGTTTTGCATTGCTTGTGAAAACTTCTTTTTATTCTGAGTGGAATTGCATTTTTGCTTTGAGTAGATTTTTGTTGCGTTTGCCTTTTATATATACACAACCACCTAAAAAATGTCATGAGCCTGTAAGTAAACTTGTATTTTTAATAAGGGGCAGCTGACCAAGTGACCAATAGGTCTTTCGCTGCTCCTTCTCAGCTGCACTGAAATGTAAAAATAATTATGACGAATTTTAACTGCTGTTGATAAAATAAAATAAAATTGAATTCTGCGCGTGTACGTTCACTTGTTTTCTTCTTTCAGCACCCGACGCTCATGTTGCTCACGGAAAAATTGGATTGTGGGTAATTGCCGGTATCTTGTCGTTCATATTGATGGAAAAGATCTTCAGCAAAGACGACATTGGCGAGGTAATTAATTTTATGCCACGCTATTTTCGTGTGTGGAAAGTGTTGCTTGTTAATGATGGTGGATGACATGATATGACTGCACAGTTTAATAGTTTTGTCCTTTATTTTTTATAATGAATGTATTGCATGTTTCTAACTTGCTAAAAACATGTATTTCCTGGGGATGGGGGTCATTCTTACTTACTTACTTGCTTACTTGTTACCCCCACCAGGTGGAGGTAGGCCAGCACAGGTAGCATCCCGAACCATCGCACGCCACTGCTTTCGGTCCTCGCAGTACGACGGCAGCTCTGTGAGATCATCGGAAACTTGGTGGCAGCGGTCCAGCCCAAGAGGAGACACAATATCGCGCTTGATTTGATGCCAGAGATGCTTTTGTTGACCTCCTCTGCGGCGCTTCCACGTGCCCGCGGCGTGCTGCTGCCACCGGCGCCGGCTCGAACATGGAGATGAACGGTAGGCGGGACCGGGCCATTCGAGCGCCGTGCCCCAGATATTCTAGACGGCGATGTGTCGACGAGACCCGCACGTCTGTAGACCTCGGCGTTCATATGATCCGAATAGCTGATGCCGAGAACGCGCCTTAGCAATTTGGTTTCGAACGAGTTAAGACGTCTTTCGTCCTCCGCTAGGATAGTCCAGGTTTCGCTGCCGTACATCAGCGTGGATAGAACGCTGGCTTTGAACGCGCGGAGTTTAGTCTCATTCTCCACCAGAAAGAGACATTCGAATCAAATTCGTGACTTTTGAAATCAAATTACCGTATATACTCGCATATAAGCCGAATTTAGAACTATAAAATACAATACTGAAATCAGGGGGTCGGCTTATATGCGCATGAAACAAAATGAACACAAGGACAGACACTAATGCCAATTTTTCAGCCACACATTTTCATCGCTATCTGACTCTTTATTTGGTTGTGTGTCACCCAATGTATAATTTCTTCTAGTATGTAACATAAAAGTAAGCATTTTACATCTTTATAGTAAAAAATTTCTATGAACCAAAAATACCCAATTAACAAAATGTGACAAAAAGGGATCAATTTTGTTGATTGGGTATGGAGTAAAATTAGACAAGTTGATGGTCGGCTTATATACGGGTTTTTGCAAAAACTGGCCATTTTAAAGCACTTTTAGGGGGTCGGCTTATATGCGATGTAGGCTTATATGCGAGTATATACGGTAAACAGAATTTCGGCATTTTCAAATGCCCCTTTTCACTCATTTTTAAATATTTTCGAAATAAATTTTCAAATCGCTAATAAAATGTGATCTGACAAAGGTCACGTGATTTTGTTCTGCGGAACCTAGCCACTGGGGGGGGGGGGGCAAGCCAGCCCAACTCAGTGCCGGTCCCAAGCCCGGATAAATAGGGAGGGTTAGGGTCAGGAAGGGCATCCGCCTGTAAAAACTGCGCCAAAACCTTCCATGAATGAGTCGGTGAGACTTAAAGGGAAAGTCCACAAAGAACTGGTCAGACCCGCTCTAATCTATGGGCTGGAAGGAGCTTCTCTAAAGAAGACCGAAGAGAAGAAAATGGGTGTGGTGGAGATGAGGATGTTGAGATGAATGGTGGGAATAACAAGAAGAGATCAAATTAGAAATAATAATATCAGAGGAACAGTAAAAGTAGTGGAAGCCTCGCAAGATTGCGATGGTATATGGACAACTGAAAAGAAGAGTGGGTGAAAATCATGTGGGAAGGGAAGACATAAATGAAGAGATGGTCAACAACAGGAATGCGTGGAGAAGACTCGTTCGCAACGGCGACACCGAATAGGGAAAAGCTGGGAAGAAGAAGTTCTGCGGTAAAAACACTAATAACTTGTTTAGCAATTGTGCACAGAAATTGCAGTTAGCTGTGCTGATTGTGCAATGTTTCAATTGTTTTAATGACAAAGAACTTTTGTAGATAAAATGTTGAATTAAAATGAAGCCTAGAATTTTAGGTTCAAATTGCATTCTAACATTTGAGCTTCCCTTATACGAAAATAAGGACAGTTACTGCCAATCCAACAGAGTCTCACTTAACCCTTTCATACCCGTTGTATCCCGTGGGATACGAGAATATTTTCTGCCTTTAAAATTAATAAAATTTTAAAACTGACAGTTACTTGATCTGTTAATAGTTATTTTGATTTAAGCCAATAACAAGCGACTAAAAATGGTGATAAAATGGCAAACTAGAAAATCTACATAGCATAAAAAACTGCGCAAGGTACAGTACTTTAGAGACGACTTTGTACAGATCAGCATAGCATGCATACTAAATGTCTTAAATACTTAAATGTCTTAAAAACACATTTTTTGCTTCCATTGAATCCCAATGTATCCCGTGGGATACAGGCTATATTTAGCACGCGGGCACAGGTAGAAAAAATAATTATGTGTAAGCAAGATGGACATACTGGACAAAAGTACCAAGCCAAAAAATTTTTTCTTATTAAAAAAATAATTTGGGACTGAAAGGGTTAATGATGACTATGAATATCCATACTCGTTAAGGAAAATCCGATTGTGTAGACATTAGTTAAAAATAAAGTATGGTCTAAAATATCCGAAAATTTTAACTGCTTTTTTCTAAACTGAAGTTTAGATTAAATAGTAATTACTTTGGATAGTTAAATTTTGTTAAACTTTCAAAGCTACATGCGACTCAGACTAAGAATGGTAATTGTGCCTTTTGAAAAGCATTCGTGTGGCCGTCAAATAGGCGCGGTACCATGATAACCATGATCTTGAACTGCTGTGTTGGTCTGTGACGTAGAGCTCATTTTCGTGACATCACATCAGCGTCCGTTCCGTCTTATAGCAGTCTTCGCTTACACAAATGTGCTCGACGGGGAGATGCCTACCATTGCACAAACTGTGGTTAGTTTGTGATGTAAGCGATAGCTGTGTTCAGTTGCCGTTAATTAGCTTTCTAAAGAAATTATTCAAATATTAGAAAAAACTGCTAACTGTTATATAGGCAAGAAAACGTTTATTTTGCACAGTAAATTAAAATGAAATTGGATGTAATCAATCGTCCGGTTTTCCTTTAAAATGATTTTAAAGCAAACGGAACATTACGTGTTACCTGAGGCAGTAGGCCATCTTTATAGCTTACCATTATATTGTAATGTAATGTCATAAAAGTCATTCAAAAAGCGTATTAAGGTAAGACAATTGTCAAGCGTAATTGTATTACATGCGAAATGTCTCTTGAATGTCATTGGCCATTGTTTGGCTGCCGGCATATTTATTTAGTTACAGTTGAATTGAGAATAACAGGTTAAAGAGTTTCATTGACTGTCGAAATAGTTGCCTGGTCACATTACATGCGTAGCAACTGAAGTTTGGCACTCTTGTGTGTGGTTAGTAATTGGATTGGTGTCCACCTGGTCTGGCACTATTAAGAAAGCTACTTCTGTGAGGTTTCATCTGCCATCAGTTTTCTAAAGAGCTGTTTCTCGTATTGATGGAAAATGTTCACTTGAAGTCCCGAACTCTTGGGTGTGGTTAGCAAGTGGATGGGTGACCACCTGGCCTGGCACTGTCAGGAAAACTGCTTCTAGAAGATTTCATCAGTTTTCTAAAAGGCTGTCTTGCTCATTCAGGGAAAATATAGACACATTTGCCACTTTACTATCTCATTTTACAAATTAAATAGTAAAAGTAAGTAAAAAAATTTATTTGTACAAAATAAACATAAACAAAAGCTAAAAACTAAAATAAAGATGGAAAAAAGACGGGGTGGTGAAAAGACCAAGGGTCACCAAGTCAACCACCCCTATCCAAACTGAAGAAAATTAACTGACCTGTCAAGTAAGGTATGTACAAATGAAAATAATCAGCAACTTAACAAAATAAAAAAATAATAAATGAGGCAACAAGTTCAAATGAGTTTAAATTTAGAAACAGTAAATAAGTTTGGCAATGAGAAGAGACAAAATGATCATGTTTTAAGTACCGGACCTGCCACAGCTCTTGTGTAAAGTTCTGAATACGAGTTTGCAGCAGACATATAATAGAAATACGCCGTTTTGTACTTGCTGCCTGCTTCCGGTTCTGCTAATGTCATTAGCGTTTAAATATCTCATTCAATCATTGTCACTCATGGTTGGCAGGACATCTTGCCTCTGGCTTACGAAATGATACCTGGGATCATTGACATCACGATCTTGCTGTGCATTTTGAACATGCGATGTGTTTAATATCGTGTTTGTGTTTGTAATATCGTGTTTACACGTATATTCGTAGTCTCTTTATATAGGTTTTACATGTCAAATGTAGACCTGCGTTAACTCATATGTAGATTTAGGTAATTCAAATGTGTCTTGGTAGCTGCAATGTAGACTAAGGTGGTTCAAATGTGTTAACAATAGTTTTCAACAAATCTTAATTGGCTGAAATAAAGCGTCTTCTTGCAGATGTTAGAGAAAATCTTCTAGTGCAGAATCACGGTCAGAGAATGGCAATATTAGCTCAATTGGCAGAACAGTCTGTTAATATCATAACGGCCGCAGATGCAGGCCATTTTGTAATTTGCACTTAAATGAGTTACTACCGATTTATTCAAAGTACCACACTACATTTGAATTACCTAAGTCACATTTGAGTTACCAAAACACATTCGGAATTCGTATGTATACATTTGACTTACCTAAGTCACATTTGAGTTACCAAAACACATTCGAAATTCCTATGTCTACATTTGACTTACCTAAGTCACATCTGAACTTTCGTATGTCTACATTTGACTTACCTAAGTCACATTTGAACTTTCCCGTGTCTACATTTGACTTGTAAAACCTATAGATACATGTTATAACTTCCATAAAACAAACAGTTGATAACTATTACTTCTCTTAATTTAGATTTCGTCTCACAATGTTTAGCTATGCATATCTGATAACCATGATTCAAGTTAAATTTTATCTTGCAAATGTTGTTTTTCATCATTAAAATATTCTCCTTTCTCTTTTGTGTTTTGAACCATATATAATTATGTTTAATGTTTGACTATATTTAGGAACGACTGGTTTTTTGTTTTTGTTTTTTTGCTGTTGTTGTATTTTTTTTTGTATTTATGGACGTTTAAGTATTTTTTAATAGTAGTGTTCTGCTGTCATTAGCGTCTTTTTGTTTACTGTCTTTCTGAGAAGGGTGGTTGACTCGCTAACCTTTGGTTTTTCGCCACCCTTTCTCCCATGTTCGTTTGTATTTTTGTATATTTTATTGTCAAATTATTGGAGAAATTATGAAGAAAAATAAAAAAATTACTTACTTATTTACTGTATTTAGATTTTGGGAATTAGAGCGCGAGCTAAGTAAGACGTACTTGAATTCTGTCTCGGCTGGATATTTACGAGTATAAATACGCTTAGTTTAGTCTATTTTAGTTGCACTTTGTAATAATATGAATTTATTTACAATAAAAGTGCTGGGTATGCCAGCGTGTATATAGCATAATAAAGTCTGTTTAAAATATTTACTATAATAAGTTGGATGGACAGTAGTTAGTAGTAGTTTATTGACACTAGTCCAGCAAAGACTTCACAACAGAATAATAATAATAAACAATAAATATTCACTCTACATACATCCATACGTTTATACTATACAATAGTATTCTAGCGAGATTGTCATGGGAATAAATTTTGTATATCTGTAATTACTTTTGCACATGTTTGCGGCTCTAAATTAAACAGATCGTCTGTGTCATACTGTATTTTGTTCACAATCCTTCCATTACTCTACATCTTGTTACTACGTGTTGTTCATCTTGTCATTCATTCTTCTATGGTGCGGTACCGGGGGTCTTACCCATCTTCCAATACAATATAGAATGTTATTGGGCCCATCTGATTTTGACAAAGTAATTAACAAGACATTTCAATTAACAAGACATTTCAATTAACAAGACATTTCAATTAACAAGACATTTCAATTAACAAGACATTTCAATTAACAAGACATTTCAATTAACAAGACATTTCAATTAACAAGACATTTCAATTAACAAGACATTTCAATTAACAAGACATTTCAATTGACTATTTTACAGTTACTGCATAAAATCTTATACAAAAAACGACTTGCTTGTACAAAAGACCGCGAGCCCCTAATTAGTATTCGTACACACTAAAAAGAATGGTTAGTAGAATAATATTAAAAGGAAGTTAACAATTAACAAAATTTGGTTTAAACTATCTCACATAATGGGGAACTGGTTTTACGACATTTCCAACTCACATTTTAAGTCTCATAGTACTAAAATGAGATTAAAGATTTCAAGATCTCTTTAAACAAACTTACATAATGAGAATCTGCTGGAAGCTTGATGGTTTAGAACAGTAAGTAAGTTTATTAGTTTATCACCATTTTTAAAATAGCAAAATACATAACTAACAGATTTAGAAATCTGTACAACATACAATAATATTACAAAGTGCAAAAGTGATTATTGATTAGTGGTGAAAGGGTGGCGAAAGAACTATAAGTTATCGAGGTCAGCCATCCTCTCAGGATTGTTACTAATATAATTAATTAGTTAATGCGCATGTATCAGGTAATTAAAAATGATCAGATTTTGCATTTAAGAGGAATGAAAATTGAATTATTATATGAATGTGTTAGTTTATAATAAAATAGTGGGAAAGAAGAGACCATTACGTATTTGACCTACAGCCAAAGGAAGAAGAAGAAAAAATTAATTTTCCGCTTGTAGCTAGCAAAAGTGGATAAACATGTATGTTTAGTTATGAAAAAAAGAGTTGAAAGAAAAGTGTCTTAAAATTCTTTAGGATTAGCATTCATTATTGCATAATATGAAAGTCTAAAGATATACAAAAGGTGTACCTTACCTCTATAACATACATTTAAGCTGCAATGCTTACTGAAGAATTTGTACAGCGTGACGCAAATTATCTGTATATATAAATGAGGCATTGTAATAACCGGATTCACAGTGAATTGCTCATTAGTATTTAATTTATATAGTGTTTAGTAGTGGCGGTAGAACAGAGGTAAAATCAGTTGTTATTAATGCAACATTTTGAAAATTGAGATTTCCATACGTCAATGAACCGTTGTATTATTTATACAATTGTAAAGAACGAAGCATTTGTGCTGAAATACATCTATGCTAGGAGTGAGCATTCTCTAACAGAAAGCGAATTCGAACATAATCGCATTTGAACCTTTCGAGGTCGAATCGAACCACATTTCAGTATTTTCGAAATCGAGTCGAATTCGGCGCTAAAGATTTTCGAATCACTAATAAAGAGCATCGCGCGGAAATCGTGGATATTACTCGATTTTGTTCTGCAGTAAAAGCATTAATAATTTGTTAGAATTTTTGCATAGAAATCACAGCTAAATTGAGCTTCATTACGTGGTATTTCAAAAATTTTAACGATAATGGACGTATGTAGCCGAAGTGCTGAATTATTTGAATTTATAATTTTCGGTAAAAATCTAATGCTAACGAAGAAAAACTTGTTTATTTCGAACGTTCAATGCCCTCCCCTGATAACTACTGCTCGAAGCATTCGTTTCATTTACCCATTGGGGTGATGTTACCATGAGACATCATTAGTTACCATGTTACCATTGGTGCTCTTTATTACAAATGAAACAACTAGATTTTGTTTCCTCTCTACTTGCATCAAGATTTGCATTTCTAATTACAATGTATTTCCAAGAGATGATTACGATGACATTTAAATTGAACTTAATTAGAGCAAAGGTTCTGTCTCTCTTGATTGATAATTACAGATGTAGAAACTGCACATTAATATGGTGCCATGGATCGTACGTGTATGTGTATATGTTTTTTGTACAAGCAAAATATTGAGCATTAATATGGACCCCTTTTTAATCAGTTTAACAGTCTGTTTTAAGGTACAGATTTTGTAAAGGTTGATCGACCTAGAATATGCGAATTAATGCAGGCCTACAGTCACCAGTGCAGTGTGTTGGAAACTGTACATAAAGTTGTTAATTTATAGTGCTTTTATATTTTGGAAATACAATGGTATGTTGTATATAGAATTAAAATATATTATATCAAATTACATAAGTAATAATATACTAATATACATAATAATAATAATAATAATGTATATATATATATATACACAAACACGCACACACACACACACACACACACACACACACACACACACACACACATATAATGCATATATACATAACATATATATGCTGTTATATATATATATATATATATATATATATATATATATATATATGTATATATATATGTATTATATATATATATATGTATATATATAACTTTATATATATGTATAATAACAATACATAAATAATTTTATATATTATGTGTATTATTTAAATTTATTTATATTGCACATATATAAAATTAAAAAGATATATAATGATATATATATATATATATATAAATTATAAGCCAGTTATGCTAAATTATAAAATATGTGCTATGAAAAATTATGTTAATTTTTCTCTTGCTTTCTCTTTAACGAGTTTGCTTTAGTAATCTACAAAAAGCTGCTTTTTTCGTTTCCCGGCTGCTGAGAATTAACCCACTTTTACCTATTTGCAATATTTGCCGCTCTGGGAGTTTTCAATGGATGAACTATATAGGTCATTTGCTTAATACTCGGCCTAATTATCGTTTGAAACTTTGTGTGTGTCTAGTATCATATATCTATGCTGTTCTCCTCCCCCCCCCTCAATTCATTTGAAAGCAAAAATCTGGCACGAGGTGCAGACTGTAACACAATTAGCTGAACTTGTGCAAACAATAAAGGATTTGCAGACTTTCTATTGACACAAACTGCAGTTATGTTTTAGTTTTGTTTAAGTTTTCATTCACAAAGTTCAGCTGTCTGTATGACATTAAATACAATGCATCAAATACAGTATATGAAATACAATACATGAAGTACAATGACATGAAATAGAATGTATGAAATACAGTGCATGATGTACAGTGACATGAAATACAATGCACGAAGTAAAACCTATGAAATACAATGCATGAAGTACAATGACATCAAATACAATGTATGAAATACAATGCATGAAGTAAAATGACATCAAATACAATATATGAAATACAATGCATGAAGTACAAGGACATAAAATACAATGTATGAAATACAATGCATGAAGTACAAGGACATAAAATACAATGTATGAAATACAGTGTATGATGTACAATATCATCAAATACAATGTATGAAATACAGTGTATGATGCACAATGACATCAAATACAATGTATGAAATACAATGCATGAAGTACAGTGACATCAAATACAATGTATGAAATACAATGCATGAAGTACAAGGACATGAAATACAATGTATGAAATACAATGCATGAAGTACAAGGACATGAAATACAATGTATGAAATACAGTGCATGATGTACAATGGCATCAAATACAATATATGAAATACAGTGCATGAAATACAATGATGTGAAATATAACTTATGAAATACAATGCATGATGTACAATGACAAGAAATACATTGTATAACTTTGTACTTTTTTATGCTTTGTAAATATTCCAGGTTACTTTGTTCATTGTAAACTACGACTCCTGATGGTTTACAACAAAAAAAGAATGTAACAAAAATTTGCATACTACCACTGCACAGAGATTTTCAGACGCCATTGTTGCTGTCACTCCTTGAAAATCATCACAAATCTTGTGGACTTGTGAACTTTTCCTAAGCGAATCTCGGCTTACCATAAGCACGTTGCTTAAGCTAATTCAAACTTCTACAGCTCACCTTTGTTTGTGCAAAAATATCGCAAAATTAGCTATCCGATTTGTGTAAAAACATTATACCTGATGGAAATTGACAGCGGCTTTTCTTCAGTGAGTTCAAACATGGCAGTGCCCAAGTGTGAAGTGATTGTAACTTTAAAGTGATTTTACTATTTACACGAGGTCCTTATCTCACTGTTATTACTAAATTTTTCTAACATTTTCCCCAAACATCGAAATAAGCCCAGCTTCCTGGTAGGATTGGATTTTCCTTTAAAAATCTGAATTCGTGGGTTAATCATGTATAGATGAAGACATCTTAAGCAGAACTAATACATGTATTTCAGGACAAAGTTGAGATAAAGAAAAAGCCTGTATCTGCATTGAACCACAACAACAATATTGTCAAGTTCACCACTTCCGCTCAGAACGGACATATCGGGAAGCATAAGGAAAACGGGAGGCTGCGGAACATTGCGAAAGGGAAAAACGGAATCAAAAATGGTGGTGTGGCAAAAACGAAATCGTCATCCGAGAGCTCCGGCGAAGAGTCTGAGCAGGATGCTTCTGATTTTCCTCATCATGCGCCAATTAAGGTATAAATTAATTAGTTGTTACCTGGCAGAAGCCCAGGTGATTTAAAAAACTGTTTGTAGCAATTACCTTGATGACGTCACTAATAATAGTTATAATTGCGTTTTAGATTTGCACTGAAATCTCTGCGCACATCTCTACTGTACAGGAGTCAAAAATTGTATCATCAATGTCGCAGTGTCAAGTAAAACAATGTCTGACTGGTATCTAATCTTGTTTGAAATAAATTTTTCGGCCATTTTGCAAGTACAATAAGCTGAATGAAATGTGTCTTATGGCAACTTGTTACCAGACTATGACTATGCGTTTAATTCTTTTTATTCAGTCACAGTCCCTTATGTAATCCATTCATATTATTTTGCATAAACCAGTAAATGTTCTTTTATTGTATGCACCACGTAGGCATTTTTCGTTTTGAAACGGTTTTGTAATGTCACAATTTGCATAAACAAATCCGGGTAGGTATAAGTACCAATAATACCTGCTGTGTTAGCAATCATTTTTTTATTTGCAAACAAAATGGGAGTGCCCACGTGCAAAATGATTGCAACTTAAACATGATTTTACTATTTACACGAGGTCCTTATCACACGTTTATTACTAAATTTTTCTAACATTTTTCGCAAACTTTTAAGTAAGCCTAATTTCCCGGTAGGCATTTCCTTTAAACATCTGAATTCCTGGATTAATCATGTATAGATGACGACATCTTAAGTCAGGGGTGTGCAAATTATCTGACTAGCCGTGCCATATTAAACTGTGGGCAGCAGGCAGTTTGATCAAGGAGCCAACTACAGAAAGGCCTAATAACGATTTTTTTTGTATCCGACCTGCGTACCACTACTACTACACTCAAGAAACTATTTTAGAAGTTATTAAAATTTCTTTTATAAACCATATATTTCTACTTTCAGGACAGATAGTGGTAATTTCATTACAATGCATATTAGTAATGTGTATCACACAGTCTGTGTAGTACAGTGTTATTAAGCTACAACCGTCTTGTAAGGGTTAATGGCATCCGATCTAGTAGAAAAAAACTACCCGCACTATCTTTGGGATCGTGGCATGGACTTCAGCTGGATACACTCAATTAATCGCCCGGGCCGCACTTTCATTAGGTTGACAAATCTCTTCGCGGGCCGCACAAATTCTCTCGGCAGGCCGCAACTGGCCCGCGGGCCGCAATTTGCACACCCCTGTCTTAAGCAGAACTGATACATGCATTTCAGGAGCAGTTGAGATAAAGAAAAAGCCTGTATCTGCATTGAACCACAACAACAACACTGTCAAGTTCACCACTTCTGCTCAGCCCTATATTTTAGTACTACATCATATTAATAAATTATCATAATGGATTAATGTCATAGCTTCCTTAATCAAATTTGAGTAGGTAATAGTCTAGTGGTAATGCGTCTGCTTTCCGTCTGGGAGGTCGTGAGTTCGAACCAGCGGCCGTGTCATACCAAAGACTTTAAAAATGGTACCTGCTGTTGCCCTGCCTGGCGCGTGGTATTTAGGGTAAAAGTGGGGTAGTAATCGTCTCTGTTATGTAGTTGTAGGTTGTTATTTACAGTCGGCAATAATAGCTCTTTGAGCTAATGTTAATTGTTGACCCAAAAGCCGACTTTAAATAAAGATTATTATTATTATTATTATTATTATTATTATTATTATTATATTATTATTATTATTATTATTATTATTATTATTATTATTATTATTATTATTATTATTATTATTATTATTATTATTATTATTATTATTATTATTATAGGTATAAATATGAGCAATAAACTGCACCTGTTGTGTTAGCATTAGTTAATTTTATATCAAACAATATAGCTCCCAGTCCGTATTTTAATACTTGATCGTATTAATATTTTTTGGAATTTTATTAGAAAACATGCGAGGAAACATTGTTAGCGTTCAAACACAGTATTTGCTGTGTGAATTTTATTTTGATTTCCTAAAGTATCGAAACTGAAACAAGAATTACTGGCGCTGTAATTTACAGTATTTGTAGCTTAAAGGAGAACAGGACCTGATCCTTAACTGTAAGTCAAAATCATCTGCTCTTTAAAATATTGAAAAGGAACATACTATGTTTTAAATAATGACTTATTACAAATGAAAGAATTATTACAACAGTGAAAGAATTATTACAACAGAAAAGTAATTTTGTGTTCCCTTTTCGCCGTTACATGCTTTTCACCATTCATTACTTAGATGGGCACTAGTGCTTGCATTGCGGTGCTTTGAAAAACAGTTGCTGTACCTCTCAGTTCAGAGCTGTTCGTCTGTGACGTAATACACGCGTTCGAGGGCTCGTGTGAACACAGGGGTAAATTTAAAATTTCAATTTTTATGTAAAAATCGGCCCAGTTTTTGTATGAAACACTGAACGTTGTTCACTGGCACCGTACTTTAATTTTCGTTTTCTCAAACACGTGCAATACGTTCATGGAACGTTTTTGCTGTTGGAAATTGTGTTCGTTTGTGTCGTCATCACTAGCTAGGCTCGGCCGCCGTTAATTAAATTTTTAACCTATTATTTAATTATCAGAAATGCTTTGGCTTTATTATATATATATTAAAATGTATATATTTTATCGTACTTAAAATGGGATAGGATATTAAAAATTGTCGTGTTCCACCGAAAGGTGGAGTAGAAGGAGATTCACATTCCCAAGGCGAGTAATTAATGAGTGGAACACGCTGCCTGACGTTGTAGTTCAAGCCTCCAATCCTGCCCAGTTTAAGTCTCGTCTCGATAGATATTGAAAAAACAATGCTGAAAAATATATAGACCCCAGGTTGCCACAATGGCAACGAGAAACCCTGTGCTGCGCTTCATGATCGCAGTGTCGCCACCTATTATGTTTATTTTTTATATTGATAAAGTAAACAAGGAAGAGTGGAGAGGTTTATAAGCTATGTGTGCTTAACCTCTATCCTTCGACGGTAACGGTAACGTGTTTTACTTTAAGCCTCGTACAAAGATTCAGCAGCACATTCAGGTTGTTCTGCTGCACCGTTCAGCTCACGACTTCCCATGTGTGCAAGTTTTCATGTAACAATATACAGCTGCTTCCTGATTGATAACTGAGCTCTCTAAGCTGCTGCTGTATGGCCGGAGTTTGATGCTCCACATTGGAATGTGGCTGCATTCATGTTTTGAGGACAAGGTCTTCCGTAGAGATCGGCTGCCATCTTTTAATTTGTTCTTGGAGACGTCTAAGTAGAAGGATAACATCTTGTTTTGGAAATGTGCGACCTGGTGGAAGAGTCTTTCTTCCAAATGAGCATCAATAGACTGATGGTTGATTAACTGATTATACTGATACTATAAAAACGAACAGAAAAATGTTCTTAAAAGTCATTAGTTCGATAGATAGGTAGGTAGGTAGGTAGGTAGGTAGGTAGATAGATAGATAGATAGATAGATAGATAGATAGGTAGGTAGGTAGGTAGGTAGGTAGGTAGATAGATAGATAGATAGGTAGGTAGGTAGGTAGGTAGGTAGGTAGGTAGGTAGGTAGATAGATAGATAGACAGACAGACTTAGATAATTTTATTTATCTCTTGTAATACACGCAAAAACAATTACATAGCAAAATAAATTTTTAGTATTAGAGAAAGGGTGGCGAAAAACCCTAGAGGTTAGCAAATCAGCCACCCTTTTACTTAACGTTATAATAAGAATATCTAGTGATGAAATAATCATACAATGAGAAAGTCAAACTGAAATAACACTGTAAAATGGCACTATGAACAAATAAAGCAGATTGGTTTGTGCGTGATATTATAATAACTGGCAAAAACAAAAGCAAAAAGGAAACAAAATCACAAACAAAGCAATAACTTGCAAATTTGAAACATAAACTGCTGTGTTTAAGCATAACTTGCAAATTAGAAGCATAAACTGCTGTGTTGAAGCATAAAGCAGAAGCATAAAGTAACTGCAACGTAAACAATTATGCTGTAGAGAAAAAAACAAAAGGTTAAGGCAGCAAAAAATGAGAACATAATAATAAGAACAGCTACTAATATAGTTTACTTACCAAAAATTGTGCACGCAGGCGTAGCAACATTACTTTCCAGATAACCTTTAAAGTAGGTTTTTCTCTAGATAAATAATAACTTTTTTGAAGTGATTAGGCTGTCTGAAAAGTCTTGTTGAATTCGAATGCTTCACTTTCATCTTTTAAATCTCAGTTACAAACAATTTTCTTTTCACGTGATATAGATAACTTTACAGTCTCTATTTACAATCTGCAAATTTTATGTTTCTCTGTAAATTTTAGTCGTCTGCGGCAACTTATTAGACTTATTATTTTGATTTTAATTTGTGTAGCATAACATTCTTGTTCTGTGATTTTTATCGTCTTTTTGTTAACTGTGTAAAGTCGACGAGCCATTACTGCATTCAGACTATTAAATTATATTATTATTCTGCTGAGTTTTTATTCAGTAGCATTTTAAACGAGAGAGCTCTCCTGAGACTTGTCATCATTAACAGAGAAAAACGTAGTGCCCTTTTGTTATACAAGAATAATGTTTCAAATAAAATCAGTATATGAATATACTGGTGTACAGTATGTAATATAATAACATTTAACCCTTTCATACCCGTTGTATCCCGTGGGATTACGAGAATTTTCTGCCTTTGAAATTAATAAAATTTTAAAACTGACAGTTATTTGATCTGTTAATAGTTATTTTGATTTAAGCCAATAGCAGTAGACTAAAATGGTGATAAAATGGCAAACTAGAAAATTTACATAACACAAAAACTGCGCAAGGTACAGTACTTTAGAGATGACTTTGTACAGATCAGCATAGCATGCATACTAAATGTCTTAAATACTTTGAAAAATTATCAGCAGTTGCAAAATGAAGCACATTTTACGCTTCCATTGAATTCCAATGTATCCCGTGGGATACAGGCTATATTTAGCACACGGGCACAGGTAGAAAAAAATAATTATTATGTGTAAACAAGATGGACATACTGAACAAAAGCACCAAGTCAAAAATTTTTTTCTTATTAAAAATAATTTGAGACGGAAAGGGTTAAATCTTAAACGTCTAAGTTACATAGCAAAAATGTCACGGTGCTAATCTGCTTAGAATTTTGTTATCAACTTAGTAGAAGGGTGGTAGACTTGATGATGACCTTACGGTCTTTTTGCCACAAAAAAATTCGTTTTCTGTCTTGCCTTATAAGCTCAAAAGATGTCAGTAGGGAGGGAGGAAATAATTTTTTTTTGCAAAAATTTTTTTAAAGCTTTGTGAATGTTTAAAGCTGAATCGTGGAATATTTTAAATCAGTAGGGAATTAGGAAATAATTTTTTTTTCAAATTTTTTTTAAAGCTTTGTGAATGTTTGAAGTTGAATCGTGGAACATTTTAAATCAGTTGAAGTGTGAAAGTTTGTTTAATTCCCTCTGGTTAGCAGCAATGTTTTATATTTTTTCGATGTTCATTTTTTCACGCTTTGTGTTTTGGTTTCGCATCACTAAATTATTGTATGATTATCGCCACCCTGTCTCTCTTAACTGTCACATCATTTGTTAATGCTATATTTACTATGTTATTGAGACAAATAAATTATACTGTGTTCCTTTATGCAGTATCAATGATTATAGTATTTATTCATTATTCATTGTTTTTACTTCCATATTATGCTTTTCTCACTACATATATATTCACTTTATTATGATTATTTTACTCACTGTTTCACGGTTATCATTAAGTTTTATTTTATTTTTTGAGCCATACTGTCTATTTAGTCACATACTCATATTTCACTACATTTTTGTTTGCTCCATTTTTCTGCATTAGTTCTTGCATTCCATAGCACTTTATCATTACCTTATCTTAACATAATTTGATTAACACGGTTGCATATTTTTGTTTCATTATATTTTGTTTGAGTTTATCATGCATATTTTGTTTCATTCACTGATTTATTATTTATGTTTTATTTTTTTAGTTTGACTTTTTTCTAGTTTGTTTTATGTTTTAATCATCGGTTAGTTGAATGCTTTACATATTTTGTTAATCATCATTTTATATTTTTCATTTTATTTCTTTGTTGCATAGCTTATTTAGTTATTTCGCTTTCATGTTTAATGCATCCCCCCCCCCCATAAATTCATGTTAACATCAGCACTACAAATTTTTTACAATTTACACTAACCTGAGAAGGGTAGCTGACTCGATGACCAATTGATCTTTTGCTACCCTTTGTCCTGCAACCCCCCCCCCCCCCCAACTCTTTCCTTTATGCTTAATTTATCCTTTTTAATCAATAACTATAAAAATAATAGTCAATTTGTATACTATGGTGTAAATGAGGAGATAAATAAAAATGTCTGTGTCATTAGTGGTAGACAAAACCTCTACCAGTTAAATTGCAATCGTTGTACAGGAAAGTGACAGTACAGTAGGCGCCGCTTAATAGAGTCACTTTGGCAAGGAAGTGTTTTGGTCCAATTAACCGACTGACTTTTGAGTCAATTGTGAGGAGTTATTTGAGTCAATTACTGGCAGTTTTTGAGTCAATTACTGGCAGTTTTTGAGTCAATTGTGAGGAGTTATTTGAGTCAATTACTGGAAGTTTTTGAGTCAATTATGAGGAGTTATTTGAGTCAATAACTGGAAGTTTTTGAGTCAATTATGAGGAGTTATTTGAGTCAATTACTGGAAGTTTTTGAGTCAATTATGAGGAGTTATTTGAGTCAATTACTGGAAGTTTTTGAGTCAATTATGAGGAGTTATTTGAGTCAATTACTGGAAGTTTTTGAGTCAATTATGAGGAGTTATTTGAGTCAATTACTGGAAGTTTTTGAGTCAATCATGAGGAGTTATTTGAGTCAATTACTGGCAGTTTTTGAGTCAATTGTGAGGAGTTATTTGAGTCAATTACTGGAATTTTTTGAGTCAATTATGAGGAGTTATTTGAGTCAATTACTGGAAGTTTTTGAGTCAATTATGAGGAGTTATTTGAGTCAATTACTGGAAGTTTTTGAGTCAATTATGAGGAGTTATTTGAGTCAATTATGAGCTGAGAGTCTCATAGGTAACCAATCTCAGGTTATCATCACTTTCTATTCAGCTAATGAGTCCCCCTGGGGTGAAAGCTACTGAATAAATGTGTTAATCTTTGAGACTGTAAAGGGCATTACGTTTTTCAGTAGGTTTTTCTGCTTTGTTACTAAAATTCTTGAAAAATTCAAGCTGTTGATGCTGTTTACGGACTTGACTTTGTTTTTGACTTTTAACAGTAAGTGATGTCAAAAAAGATTTTTTAACATGGACAACAAATGGTCAAAAATTATTAATTATAATATTAATTATTAAATTATTTTTAACTTTATTTTTATTTGTTTTTGTACAAGTTACAATGCTCTAATGCAGTGGTTCCCAAACTTTCTCGGACCGCTATCCAAATAGGGAAACCCAGTCGTGTCCATTACCCCCCACCTAGTACTACTTCTCCAACTCAAAAAGTAAGCACACGTATATGCCACAAGCAAGCAAAATTATTTATGTTTGCTCGTGACATAAATAAATTTCCAGGTGTTGTTGTTGTATTGTTGCCTTCCGTTGTTGTAAAATGCATTCTGAGCGAAGTTTTAAAAATTTTCAGAGGGGTGCCCATTACCCCCCCCCCCCCAAAAAAAACATATTACCCCCGGGGGGGTTATTTACCCCTACTTTGGGAACCACTGCTCTAATGTATCTTACATACAGAAAAATAACCGGAAAAAGTCCGAAAAGCATAAACTATCACCAAAGAAATTATCTTGGCACTAATTATAATTGTAACTATTGACCTCACTATTAATTAGCTCATTTAGTAACGAGTGGAACTATTGTGTAAGGCTAATAGTGAAATTATTTGCAATTATTCGAACATGAAATTTAATTATCTTCATGTTGTTTCAGTTCATGTTTATTTTCTCTTTCAGATAACTGGATACCTAAATCTGTTAGCTAACTGTATAGATAATTTCACCCACGGATTGGCTGTAGCCGCAAGCTTTCTTGTCAGTTTCAGGGTAAGGTTTCCGCCATTGGTTATCGTTCTGCGTTAAAAAATCGTTAAACATTATTTTTTGTACAAGCTACAACACTGAGCTGTATTACACAGAAGATAGAAAATATGTGAACTGCACGAAATATGAGTAATAACATCAGGTAGCAAGCATATGGTAGAGCAAATGACTGCTATATATATATATATATATATATATATATATATATAGCACCTATGTTTATATCTATATATATATATATATATATAGATATAGCAGTCATTTGCTAGTACTTATCTACCATATCTACCATATCTTTTCATAATATATATATATATCTTTCTCTTTCCTATATACATACATATATATATATATCAGCAGTCATTTGCTAGTACTTATCTGTATATATAAACTTCTTGTGGTGTGTTAGCTGCAGAGAGAGAGAGGGGAGGGAGTGAGAGAGAGAGAGAGAGGAGAGAGAGAGAGAGAGAGAGAGAGAGAGAGAGAGAGAGAGAGAGAGAGAGAGAGAGAGAGAGAGAGAGAGAGAGAGAGAGAGAGAGAGAGAGAGAGAGAGAGAGAGAGAGAGAGAGAGAGAGAGAGAGAGAGAGAGAGAGAGAGAGAGAGAGAGAGAGAGAGAGAGAGAGAGAGAGAGAGAGAGAGAGAGAGAGAGAGAGAGAGAGAGAGAGAGGGGAGAGGGAGAGGTGCACAAAAGTGTGTTATCAAGTGTATTTAAGCTCACATTCTATAACTTGGTTCACACACAAGTAGCTTTATTGCTCTAATGCTGTTTGCTTATCACATAACAACTTTTTGCCTTAATTTGGTTTTGTATACCAGTAGCCTGTTTACTAGTAATTGTACTTTTAGGTTACCTACTTAGTCTTAATTATTTTTTTGATATTTTGTGTTACTTTTTTGATATTTTGTTTTTTGTGTGTTTTTTTTTAGTTTTAGTGTTATAACGGTATAACATTATTTAGTTTTATTACATTATAACATTAACATTAAAGTAAATTAGTGTTTGTTTATTCTGTGTTGTCTCCTTTTTTCTTCTACCTAGTATAAAGAGTAGGTTCACAGTGGTGCACTAAAACATTGTGCCCTTTTCGATTTTCTTGCTGTAGTATTTTTTTTATAAATTCTTCCATCTTTCATCTGTGTATATTTATTTGGTAAATTTTGGAATGCTAATTTCATAATTTCACTGTGTTAAACACAGAATTCAACAACAATTATGTTTTTAGGTTGGTCTGATTACAACATGTGCGATTTTAATACACGAAATACCTCACGAAATCGGCGACTTTGCGATTCTGCTGCGGTCGGGATTTTCCCGGTGGTCTGCTGCAAAAGCGCAGGTAAATAACGATAATAACTACTGTAAGTATAGTGCTTGTAATCTCGAACCCACAGCGTGTATCAGTTGTGGTGTTGTGTCAAAAAATTGTAGGTTCACAATAAAGCATTCAAGGCTACCTTCTGAAGAAAATACAAGAACATGTGTAAGATGTGGCATTGACTGTATCAACCAAATGACCCACATTGTCCATAAGTTATATTAAAACATTCTAACTCTTGGTGTGCGCCTCAGAAAGTCACAGTGTCTCTTTAACAATTCAACTTATACGAGTACCTGACAACTCTTTTGGGGCGGATGATTGTAAAAACTAAGATGTGAGTAAGTTCAACTGAATATAACATCATCACGTTTCTGTCATCATGAGAAAAAGGGACTCCCTAATATGGTGTGAAAAGAAGTCAGTGATTATTTAATTCAAATTCTCTCACAGTTATGCAGGTCCTGAACCTGTACTTTTTTCACTACAAACAGATAACCAAGAGAAACTACACCTATAATGAACTATTGCACAGCAACTTCTCACCAAAATACGATCAAT
>JAQGDQ010001442.1:0-40902 GCA_030141605.1 Tubiluchus corallicola
AATTTTTTATAGGAATTACAGGGATATAATCGAATTTTTAATATAATTTTCACCGAATGTAACAATTATTAAAAAATAACTTTGATATATGAAAGTTTCACCGAATTCTACAGTGTTGATAGTGTACAACAGTAGTGATTAGAGCCATCTAGGAAAACAGGATATTGTAAAATTACAGGAATTATAGGGAAATATTCGAATTTTTAATATAATAATACAATTAATAAAAAATAACTTTGATATATGGAAGTTTCACCGATTTCTGCAGTGTTGGTAGTGTACAACAGTAGTGACTAGAGCCGTCTAGGAAAACAGGATATTGTAAAATTACAGGAATTACTAACCGATAACTAAAATTGTTAACAAACTCACCAGTAACTTATCTTCATCAGATTCCTTCATTCCTAGCGATACAAGCTTACTGTGTATCTAGATAGATGACAAAAATAATTTACAAACTAATTTTATTAAAAGAAACCGCGAACAGCGATCGATTAACAAAAAATGAAAACCATACAGCAATAGAAAGCGGTTGTAGTCACGACTGTAGTCGTGTCAGATGCCTGACGCACTGGTAAACTTTCAACGATAAGTATTTTTGAGTGTTAATCTGTGGGACAACAATTAACATAGCCACTGGGGGGGGGGGGCAAGCCAGCCCAACTCAGTGCCGGGCCCAAGCGCGGATAAATAGGGAGAGTTAGGGTCAGGAAGGGCATCCGCCTGTAAAAACAGCGCCAAAACCTTCTATGAATGAGTCGGTGAGACTTAAAGGTAAAGTCCACAAAGAAGTGGTCAGACTCGCTCTATTCTATTGGCTGGAAGCAGCTTCTCTAAAAAAGACCGAAGAGAAGAAAATGGGTGTGGTGGAGATGAGGATGTTGAGATGGATGGTGGGAATAACAAGAAGAGATAAAATTAGAAATAATAATATCAGAGGAACAGTAAGTAGTGGAAGCCTCGCAAGATTGCGATGGTATGGACACCTGAAAAGAAGAGTCGGTGAAGATCATGTGGGAAGGGAAGACATAAATGAAGAGATGGTCAACAACAGGAATGCGTGGAGAAGACTCATTCACAACGGCGACCCCGCAAGGGAAAAGCTGGGAAGAAGAAGAAGAATCTGTGGGACAACAATTAATAAATGTTGCCGTGCTTAATGCCTGGAAAAGCAGCTAAACAACTGAACTTATGGTTTTCCTGCTGCCATACAGATATGCTAAATGCTGGGACCTTAGCTCAATTAAGAAGTAAATGAACAATGACGAGAATAATTTCACAGGCAGCTGTAAATGAAATTGAACTCAATTAATTACGAAAGAAAACAATTGATTTAATTTAACTTAGTTACTGACCTAATTTCTGATATCCATGCAGCTGTAAAAATTTTTGTTTGTTTAATGTTAAAAAAAACTGCAAACCTGAGATAGGGAAGAATCATCCAGTTCACTGTAGCAAGGTTGGTGACCCTCACGTGTAATATTGCGAATCAGCTGTCTGTCTTGAAGGAGATCCAAAACAGCGCCTATGTTGTTGCACCGCAAGAGAAAGTCCAAAACCGGACGAGGTAAAGGATCCTTCAGTACTGTTAGTAACACCTCCTAAATAAAGAAATATTCTTTGTTGATAAAAGAGATAGAGATAAAGAAATTAGAGAGAGAAGAGAAGAGAGAGAGAGAGAGAGAGAGAGAGAGAGAGGGAGAGGGAGAGGGGCAGGGGCAGGGACAGGGACAGGGACAGGGACAGAGAGAGAGAGAGAGAGAGAGAGAGAGAGAGAGAGAGAGAGAGAGAGAGAGAGAGAGAGAGAGAGAGAGAGAGAGAGAGAGAGAGAGAGAGAGAGAGAGAGAGAGAGAGAGAGAGAGAGAGAGAGAGAGAGAGAGAGAGAGAGAGAGAGAGAGAGAGAGAGAGAGAGAGAGAGAGAGAGAGAGAGAGAGAGAGAGAGACAGAGAGACAGAGAGAGAGAGAGAGAGAGAGAGACAGAGAGAGAGAGAGAGAGAGAGAGAGAGAGAGAGAGAGAGGGTGAGAAGAGGGAGAGAGAGAGAGAGAGGGTGAGAAGAGGGAGGGAAGAGAGAAAAGAGTGACCAACAAAGAGAAAATAGAAATAATAATAAAGTTTGACACTAACCTCTTGGTCGACCTTAATGATGGTCTGCTTAACAAATGGTGACAGTAAAGGTAACAGTTTACAGTGGATGTCTGCAATGTTTGATGTTCTCGCAGCTGCTGCAATAAATCCAACCGCACCTTGTCTCACCCAAACAGCCTAGAAATAAGAATTACAGTGCAAAATCACTCAAGACAAAATATGCAGCTTACTTGATTGACAAGAACATTGCTGCGTAAAACGTGCAAGTGGACTGTATAGAGACATGATTGCATAAAACATACATATGAACTTCGCAAGAATATTGCTGTGTAAAACGTGCAAGTGGACTGTATAGAGACATGATTGCATAAAACATACATATGAACTTCGCAAGACATTGCTTTGTAAAACGTGCAAGTGGACTGTATAGAGACATGATTGCAAAAAACATAGGATCGAACTTCGCAAGAACAATGCTGTGTAAAACGTGCAAGTGGACGGTATAGAGACATGATTGCATAAAACATACATACGAACTTCGCAAGAACATTGCTGTGTAAAACGTGCAAGTGGACTGTATAGAGACATGATTGCATAAAACATACATATGAACTTCGCAAGAACATTGCTGTGTAAAACGTGCAAGTGGACGGTATAGAGACATGATTGCATAAAACATACATATGAACTTCGCAAGAACATTGCTGTGTAAAACGTGCAAGTGGACTGTATAGAGACATGATTGCATAAAACAAACATACGAACTTCGCAAGAACATTGCTGTGTAAAACGTGCAAGTGGACTGTATAGAGACATGATTGCATAAAACAAACATACGAACTTTGCAAGAACATTGCTGTGTAAAACTGAAAGTGAAAATGCAAGTGGACTTCACAAAGACATGATTGCATAAAACATACATATGAACTTCGCAAGAACATTACTGTGTAAAACGTGCAAGTGGACTTCATAAGACATGATTGCATAAAACAAACATACGAACTTCGCAAGAACATTGCTGTGTAAAACATGCAAGTGGACTGTATAAGAACATGATTGCATAAAACATACACACGAACTTCACAAGAACATTGCTGTGTAAAACGTGCAAGTGGACGGTATAGAGACATGATTGCATAGAATATGCAAGTGGACTGTACAAATATACGATTGCATAAAACAAACAAGTGGATTTCTTAAATATTTGACTGTATAAAACATAGGAGTAGACCTCATAAATATATAAGTGTATAAAACACACATATAGACTTCACAAAGATATGACTTCATAAAGAAATAACTGCGAGTATATAAAACGTGCACATGGACTTCATAAAAATATGATTGTAAAAGACACATTGATGAAAAAACACTGTGCGGCCAGAAGGCCTCAGTAGAATATTATAATTGCAGATTAATGAAGAAAGTTTCACATGAGAACTACAGAGAAGCCAGAGAAGCCAGACAATGCCTGCAGCCGATGCAAGTGCAATAGAATTGAGCCTAATGAATAGTGACTAATGTAATCTTTGTACTCACACAATGACATAATTAAGCAATATGGATGCATCTCTGCTATGCAAAGAAACTGTGAGCGCTAAACAAACAACAGGTGCAAACAAGCATACGCCATTACAGGTTGACATCGATTAGCAAATGAGCACCTAAGGCATCTGTAAATACTGGAAACATAAAGACAGACTAATTCACATGCGGTTGTTCACTGTGTGGATGCATTAGTAGTTCTGCTTACAGGCCTCTCTGTGCACGCCGATCAGAAATCAAAGCTTAAAACGAAACGAAAAGACAGTAACCTCATTCTTACGGTAACTATGAACTACACAAATGAATCTACCACAGCAGATATTCGTTTCGGTTTCGGAACAGACAACAAAGAAGAGACATGGGCTGAACATCTGTTGTCAATGATATCAATGGCAATCGCAGCTTATGTTGCAACCGTAAGTGCAATATTTGTCGTGTCTATGTTGAAACACAACAAAGCACGAAACGCTGGATATTATCTAGTCTTGTCCCAAGTGGTGACAGATGCGTTGGCGTGCGCTCTCACGACGTTGGTAATGGCAGGCAACCATATATATTTAAACGACATGATGTCGTGCGTTTTTAAGGAAGTTACTTCCCTGTTTTACAAAGCTGACATGCTGCACGTGTGCACTCTAGCGGCGGAGAGATACTTAGCCGTGGTGTATCCGGTGTGGCATAAACTAAAGCTGACGAATCGGAGAGTGTGGATCGTTGTCGCAATGATTTGGATAGTTACTTTCATTTACAATAACGTTCCGATGCTCGTGCGGACGATACGTGAGGGCACATGTGGAACTGAGTCATTTAAGACAATCCACAATATAATAGAAGGAGTAACAATATATCTACCACTGCTGCTTGCAATGTGCGCTTACTTGAGAGTGATAACCATCGCAAGACGCCATAAGCGTCGAACTGCTGCGCGTTCAAACACGACTATCACCAAGCCTCAAGATCGTAGACTGTTTCAATCGGTCGCATGTGTTCTTTGCGTATACTTTACGGTACTGCTGATCAGCACGGCACTGTTCTACGTTGCCGTACGTTGTCTCTGTAGTCTCTGGATGCTGAGGCTGTCTGATCTACTGTTCAACAGCAGCATGGCGATCAACGTTATTATATACGCAACGGCAACGGATGCGAACAAGAGAGCCGTCGTAACTCTGCTAAGAGGGATGGCAATGCATTGTGGGATGTTCATACCTACTCGACGTATACGTAACAGCAACAATGCAAAAACCGTAGGATTGAAAGAGCAAGTAGACGAAGGCTCGACGAAATCAGCTGCAACAGAACTGAATGGAAGGAATGACAACGGCGCAGAACAGAATTCAGTAAAGCACCACTAGCAGCACACAACGGAAGAGAATAAAAAGAAATGGAAAAGAAAATGCAATTAACTGAACCTCAAAAAATGAGAAGAAATGAAACAGGCGGAAACAGAAAACGCGACAGCAGAAAGATGCGTAACAGATCAGAGCACCACAAAATCGAATAATACAACATAGAACAGAACAGAACGCTGCTGAACAGAATGAAATAGGACAGAACAAATGAAAGGAATTTTACTATCATCATCACCATGATTAGCATCATCACTAGCATCACCGCTACTACCATCGTCATTACAATCATCATCTTCATCATCGCCATCATCCCACCACCACCATTATCGTATCATTATCATCACTTTTATCTTTAGTTTGTTCTTCATCATTGCCATCATCATCATCTTCATCATCGCCATCATCCCACCACCATTATCGCATCATTATCATCACTTCTTATCTTTAGTTTGTTCTTCATCATCGCCATCATCATCATCTTCATCATCGCCATCATCCCACCACCATTATCGCATCATTATCTTCACTTCTTATCTTTAGTTTGTTCTTCAGCTAACCTAATTAATTTTCATTTGACCGTTGTCCATGTCGTTCTGTTCGTCTTTGCTCGTGATATTACATTATCGCGTAATGAATTTACCACCGAATATTAAAAAAATAGTTGAATTTTTTACTATTGAAACCATATTATGAGGTTATACAGCTACAAATATAAGTCAAAAGCAACTCTGGCTACCCGTAAACGAGATGTTGCACTTACTGGATGACATAAGAAAGGTACAGCATCGTTTAGTAAGTCATGAAGCATGGGTTTCTGTAACAAACCCGCAATACCCCCCACCAGCCCCCCAGCTATGCACTTACTGGATGACATAAGAATGGTACAGCGTCGTTTAGTAAGTCATGAAGCATGGGTTTCTGTAACAAACCCAATTCAATAAGACTCTTCATGGCTTTGAATGTTTTGCTGACAACAAATTCCTCTGCATCAGTCAAACCCTGAAAAACAAGCAAATCGTTGACATGATTATACTTGTTGCTGTAGATTAATGTGGAGTTATTCTAGGTTAACCATGCTGTGTTAAACATGCTACAGATTAACCATGCTGTGTTAAACATGCTACAGATTAACCATGCTGTGTTAAACATGCTACAGATTAACCATGCTGTGTTAAACATGCTACAGATTAACCATGCTGTGTTAAACATGCTACAGATTAACCATGCTGTATTAAACATGCTACAGATTAACCATGCTGTGTTAAACATGCTGTGGATTAACCATGCTGTGTTAAACATGCTACAGATTAATTATGCTGCAGATTAACCATGCTGTGTTAAACATGCTACAGATTAATACTGCTGTGGATTAACCATGCTGTGTTAAACATGCTACAGATTAATACTGCTGTGGATTAACCATGCTGTGTTAAACATGCTACAGATTAATACTGCTGTGGATTAACCATGCTGTGTTAAACATGCTATAGATTAATACTGCTGTGGATTAACCATGCTGTGTTAAACATGCTATAGATTAATAGTGATGTTGATTAAATATCCTGTGTTAAACATGCTACAGATTAATTATGCTGCAGTTTAACCATGCTGTGTTAAACATGCTACAGATTAATTATGCTGCAGTTTAACCATGCTGTGTTAAACATGCTACAGATTAATTATGCTGCAGTTTAACCATGCTGTGTTAAACATGCTACATATTAATAGTGATGTGGATTAACAATACTATGATTAACCATGCTGCAGGTTAAATGTGTTACAGATTAACCATGCTACAGATTAACCATGCTGTAAATTAGCCATGTTGTTATTTAACAATGCTGCAAATCAAAAATGCTGTAAATTTAATTTACGGTTAATTTAATTCAGTATAAATACTATATTGGTCATCTTATACGAAGATGATTTTGCATTAAAACTGAGAGTTCAAGCAAGGACAAGAACAAGGACAAGACAAGAACAAGGACAAGAACAAGGACAAGTACAAGGACAAGAACAAGATCAAGAGCAAGAGCAAGAGCAAGAGCAAGAGCAAGAACAAGAACAAGAGCAAGAACAAGGACAAGAACAGGAACAAAAACAAGAACAAGAACAAAGAACAAGAACAATTTCAAGTAAAAACAAGAGGAAAATTGTATTTCAGCAACAAAAATTGTCAAAACTTTGATAGAAAAAATATTTTAGCCAGACTTTCTTGGTAAAAAATGAGAATTTCACACAAGTGACACTGTACATTGTTATGATGCGAACACTGCAGTTGCTGAAAGCTTTTTTCAATTTATTTGTCAAAAATCAATTTTTAATCTCTCTAAGCTAAGCAAATGCTTTTTGTATATAATTTTGCAGGAAAAGTCATTATGTAAGGAGTAGAAACCTACAAAAATTATCAAATAAAGCATATTCGCTGCTCAGTGAGAGCAGTTTTTCAAGAACCCATACAAAATGCAGCAAAGCTTACGGTTCTGAAGGAATTAAGCAGCATGCGGAGTAATCATGTGGAATCATGCATGTGGAGTAATCATGTGGAATCATGTATGTGGAGTAATCATGTGGAATCATGTATGTGGAGTAATCATGTGGACTCATGCAAGTGGAGTAATCATGTGGAATCATGCAAGTGGAGTAATCATGTGGAATCATGCATGTGGAGTAATCATGTGGAATCATGTATGTGGAGTAATCATGTGGAATCATGCATGTGGAGTAATCATGTGGAATCATGTATGTGGAGTAATCATGTGGACTCATGCAAGTGGAGTAATCATGTGGAATCATGCAAGTGGAGTAATCATGTGGAATCATGCATGTGGAGTAATCATGTGGAATCATGCATGTGGAGTAATCATGTGGAATCATGCATGTGGATTAATCATGTGGAATCATGTATGTGGAGTAATCATGTATATCTACCTGCTGCAAAAGTGGCTTCAAGATAGAACAGCTCTGCCAGCCGACGTACGCTGCTACACCGACCACATTGTCAAAGAATGCAGCCCTCAAGTGCCAATCTTGCTATTAACAAAAAACACAACCCATTTACACAAGCTAGCTTATACATCCGCCTAGTTATCGGCATAAGTAGTTGGTAGTTGAATGGTGGCGAATGAAAGTAAGTCATCGAGTCGGCCACCCAAATATTTACTACAGCACTGACTATTATTAAAGCAAAACCAGACACAATCTTAAACTATAGATCAAAACTATCTATTCTTTCAAATATTGAAAGGAAACATGCTATTTTTTTCAAAAACGACTTATGTAAAAGAAATATTACGTTCATGCGTGAGTACAGCGGTAAATTTGAAATTTTACCTTAAAACTTGCCTAATTTTAGCATGACACACTAAATCTCTTGCAGTAGCACAGTACTTCAATTTTTGCCTTCACAAACTCATGGAACACGCTCATGGAGTATTTTCGATGTTGAAAATTATGTTAGTTTGTGAAGTCATCAACAGTTGGGCTCGCCCACCATTAACTAAGATTTTAATTTATTATTTAATTATCATAAATGCTTTTGCAGTTTTAATTGTGTTAAAATGTATACTCTTTATCGGATTTGAAAATGGGGTAGTATATGAAAAATCCTGTCATCCTTTAAGCATCTATATTGAAATTCAACTGGTGAAATAAATGTATATTATATTGTACAGTAGACCCGCGTTAAACCGGACCCCGTTAGCCCGGATATCGGATAAGACGGACGTCATCCGTGGTAAAGGAAACTCCGTCCGAGCCCGAGCGCTAAACACAACACGGCCTACCAACTGTACAATAATTTCTTTATCCTCACAGGTTAACTATTTTAAAGTAATATACAGTATAGTATATAGTGCAATGTATATAGGCCTTATTAAGGTGATTATTCCTGTATAATATTGACCATATATAGGCATATCGGATAAATTGGACGATCGGCTAAACCGAACCACACCCCCCCCCCCCCAATTAGTCCGGTTTAACGAGGGTTGACTGTATTTTAGATACAGTTCTACAATAACTGAAAACTTGTATTAGCAAGTATCACAGCTAAACTGAGCTTGATTCACGCGCACTACTCTGACATACTTACCTTGTTATTGAGAAACGTTAACATGTGGGAAAGTAAGACGTCATTTGCTGAAAAAATTCAAATTGACCGATGAAACCGCAATAGACAAAAGACACTTATAGCTAATAAGTAAGAAAAAGACAACTTTCAAGGATGAGAATGACAAATTGCAAAAAACTCTGAAACAGGCCGGGGATTTTGGGGTCACCTAGGCCCCCAATGGGGTTGAGGGGCAAAGCCCCCGTGAAACCAGTAACAAATTGCAATTTTGTGACCATAAAGAGCCTCTAAGTGGACTTAAAATATCAGTTACCTAGTTTCATGCATAATTTAAAATACCCAACTATCAAGGATACATGATACTTAATTGTCTCAAAAACGCCTAAGTACTGGCCGCTCCTATGCAAAAGTATATAAAAACTGTCTGCAATTCACTCAAATAACTCTGCACAATTGATTCTATATTTTTATACATAGAGATATACACGTGTTTACACTGATGTACGTGATGTAAACAAAGTGACGGTCTGCCAACTAGCGGTCAGCTTGTGAAATAATGTACTGGGTCCGTAAAATTTTTCTCAACAAATTTACGCGATTTACAAAAAATGGCACTACTGGTCTTCCAAAAGCTAAGAATTCCGCGTGTCCGTGGAAAATTCTCATCCCTGATCTTTAGCTATGATTTAATAATTGTCTAATTTATAATGTTTGCAGTAACATACTTCTATCAAAAAATTAAGCTTACTGCAATACCAAGTTCATCTACCCACCTTTCTGTCTACCGAAGAAGACGCACAGACGTACGATGCCATTATCCAGTAGCGTTTGTTTAACAATGTTATCATTATCGCTCAGTAGCGTTACCACGATCTGTTGTATGACCTCGTGTAGAGCCTGCAGTTCCAAGTCGTAACTAGCCTAAGACATCGTGAGAAAGAGATAAAATATGACAAACAATAAACGAATAGATAATAAAAGACATGGCTTTGAGAAAACAACTAAAACATTAAGACATTGTGAGAAAGAGTTAAAAACTGACAAACAATAAAGAAATAGATAATAAAAGACATGGCTTTGAGAAAACAACTAAAACATTAAGACATTGTGAGAAAGAGTTAAAAACTGACAAACAATAAAGAAATAGATAATAAAAGACATGGCTTTGAGAAAACAACTAAAACATTAAGACATTGTGAGAAAGAGTTAAAAACTGACAAACAATAAAGAAATAGATAATAAAAGACATGGCTTTGAGAAAACAACTAAAACATTAAGACATTGTGAGAAAGAGTTAAAAACTGACAAACAATAAAGAAATAGATAATAAAAGACATGGCTTTGAGAAAACAACTAAAACATTAAGACATTGTGAGAAAGAGTTAAAAACTGACAAACAATGAACAGAAAGATAATAAAAGACATGGCTTTGAGAAAACAACTAAAACATTTTGGGCCGTGCAACTTACAATGAATTCTGGGAGCTACAAGAAAAAGCGAAACACATACAGAAAAGGAAATTTAATGTCTCAACTGCTAAGGTAACATAGCAGAGAGCACTGGGTGATGAATATTCTGTTTTGTATGAGTGAAAATAGTTTGATAATGTCATTTCATTACCTTTACTAGCCTGTGGAAGTTGTAATTGTACATTTTTAGGTGCTGCCATCTATGAACTAATCCTTTTACATTTTACTACCTAAACTCACCCCCAGTATAATTGTACGGAGAGTATAATAGTACTCTCCCTATTTTACAGTAATGGTTTTTGTGAAGCCAAGTTTGCATAATCACCTATACCTATATATACTGACTGGATTTACTTTCTAGTCACTGTCTCACTCTCAATGCAGTACAGCAGTCGTGATACACATGTTACTCACTGTCACACTGTCAGTGCAGTGCAGCAGTCGTGCTACTCATGTTACTCACTGTCTCACTCTCAGTGCAGTGCAGAAGTTGTGCTAATCATGTTACTCACTGTCTAACTCTCAGTGCAGTGCAGCAGTCATGCTAATCATGTTACTGTCTAACTCACACTCTCAGTGTAGTGCAGTGCAGCAGTCGTGATACTCATGTCACTGACTGTCTAACTCTCAGAGATCAGTGCAGGACACTCTTGTTCTCAGTGTTCAGTGCAGCAGTCATTCTACATATGTATATGTAGTCTAATAAACACTTTTCAGTTTTGTGCAAATCTGTAGTATAGTTGTTTATTCTTGTTCTACAAAGTGATTCATCTACAACCTCAAACATGACTTTCACAAAGCCAGTCAAAAGAACAAAGTTCACCAGATCTACAGTATCACAGATGTTAAGGATTTTTTCGACTTGATCAACTGTGTTATTATTGATTTTATGCTTACTTGGAGTCGATAAATGAAAGCCATTAACATCAACGAAGTTCTGAGGTTGTGTGTTTATTATGTTAAACAAATTATTGTTATCGGTGAAAATTTTGGAGAGAATTGTGCAATTTACTCGTGTGTCAGTTTGCCACACAAAAGAGGGGAGATGTCGGTCCAAGATTGTCTGTATTTACCAATACTAAGGTAATACAGTAGGCGCCATGCATTAGACTCACGGTAAAGTAGAACCAATTGCCTAATTGTCTCAAAACCGTCTAATATGGGGGCCGCTTCTATGCAAAAGTGTATAATCGACTCTCAGACACGCTGATTAAACACTAAAACAAGATGACATACAAGCTACATACGTGTCGTTACATGCTACTTGGATGTAAACAAAGTGACGGCCTGCCAACTAAGTGGTCAGTTCACGAAACAGCGGACTGTGTCCGTAGTATGCTGGACTTTTTAACGGTCCAGACTTTGTCCGATTGTTCCGATATCCGTAAAAGCGATGTCCGGCAAACCGAGATATGAGCGTATATTGAAACGCACGCATGTCCTCGTGTGTGTTTCCCGATTCAACTTCAAAATACTCTATGCACAAGAATTATAAATTGTGAGGGAATTCACCTGATACTGAGGAGTAGAGTCAGTTTGCACTTCCGATGCACTCTGCATGCTCTCAAGCTGTGAAATCTCCAGAAACCTAACCATAAAAATTCATAGTACATTGTAAATCTACTTTTACAACATGTGACTGTGTAGTTTGTGAAATTGACTTACAGTAGTGTATGAAAAATCTATTGTTAAGACCATAACAGTGGTAACTAATTACCCTTTGATTCCGAAAATAACTGACATTGAGGTAAGTGAATTTCGACTAATTTATAACTGCACTGACACACTGTTATAGCATAATTATTAGATTCTAAAAAATAGTATAGTAAGTCCTTGCTTAACAACTCCCCCGCTTAACGACTCCCCCGCTTAACGACTCCCCCGCTTAACGACTCCCCCATTTACGACTCCCTCGCTTAACGACTCCCCCTCTTAACGACTCCCCCGCTTAACGACTCCCCCGCTTAACGACTCCCCCGCTTAACGACTCCCCCGCTTAACGACTCCCCCGCTTAACGACTCCCCCGTTTAACGACTCCCCCATTTAACGACTCCGCCATTTAACGACTCCCCCGCTTAACGACTCCCCCGCTTAACGACTCCCCCGTTTAACGACTCCCCCGCTTAACGACGCCCCCGTTTAACGACTCCCCCGTTTAACGACTCCCCCGCTTAACGACTTAACGACTCCCCCGCTTAACGACTTAACGACTCCCCCGCTTAACGACTTAACGACTCCCCCGTTTAACGACTCCCCCGCTTAACGACTCCCCCGTTTAACGACTCCGTCGCTTAACAACTCCCCCGTTTAACGACTCCCTCGCTTCACGACTGCCCCGTTTAATGACGTTGAACATTTGACACCCTTTTTTCACTTAAAGAAGTACGTTTCGTTTTAATGACGATTTTTTTACTTTGCTGAAAGCCTATTTTGATTTTAGAAATAACTTTTAACTTAATTTGAAGCATTAAAATTGCATTATTCTGTTTTAAAAGTGTAACGTAAACAGTGCAATTATTATACATGTTTTTGCTTCCTGACTGACTACTACACTAGCTGCTGTTTCTATCAAGAGAGACATGTGAACAAACTTTGAATGAAGGAATTCTACCAGTAACCTGTTCCTATAGCAACCAGACTACATAGTAAATGATACAGTGCTCTGGTATGATAAAAAATTTCAAGGTTTATGCAGAACTTGGCTGTGATTCTGCTGCGTTTATTGTTTAAAGGCTTAAACCTTAATGGAGAAGAAACCGCTAGCTAGGTACGTGTTGGTAAGAGAGATAGGTGATTTCTAGCAAGCAGAAAGAAATTAATTACTAGAAACCATAAAGAAACGTTTAATTTATATGATTTAAGCAACACTGAATATGTTGCATCTGGATGGTATCTCAATTGTTTTACATGACTTTCTAGGGAAGTTTTGGTCTCGTTTAACGACGTTTCGCATTAGCGTCGTTAAGCAAGGACTTGCTGTATGATATACAGGACAAACAATTATGTTACATATGGCAAGAAAAGTTTCTCCTATTATGGAGCCACATTGTGGAATGAATTACCAAACTGTCTCCGAATGGCCGAAAATCTTGGGGAATTTAAACGTCTAATTAACTCATGGACTGGTGTATCGTGTAAATGTGCCATTTGTAAATTCAGCAAACTTCCCAATTTTGTTAAGTCGTAATTAAATGCTGAAATGTTGGCAGGAATAATTTTTATTGACCTAGATAGCTTTTTGTGTAAATTTTAGAAAATGTTACTGCCTAAAATTTTACTCTCTCAAATTTTCACTGTCTTCATGTAGTTATAAATTTTTCTTGTACCAATACCTCTGGTGGCATCCAAAAGATTTTAAGAAGTACATATTATTACCATGTTATCGCTCATATACATTATGTTTGATATCGGTTTACGAGCTTTAAGCTCATGTTTTACAAATATGTACTGTTTTGTATCATACCGATGAAAATAAATATCATCTTACCTTACCTTACCCTACCTTACCTTACCTTACCTTACCTTACCTTACCTTACCTTACCTTACCTTACCTTTTCTTACCTTTTCTTACCTTATCTTACCTTATATTATCTTATCTTATCTTTCTTATCTTATCTTTCTTACCTTATCTTTCCTATCTTATCTTTCCTATCTTGTCTTTCCTATCTTATCTTTCTTATCTTATCTTTTCTTATCTTAACTTATCTTATCTTATAAATAAAATCTTAAATAATAAAAAGTTCTCAAATTAGCTGGCAACTAACGATATCACTAATTAGTTAGATTATGTCTGTGACTGCTAAAGTGTCAATCAGAATCTAAGTAATTAATCAGCTTAAATAATACTTGACACATTTCTACTTACATGCTATGATGACGCAATGCTCTACTGCAGATATCCCACAATATTTATTTATAGCTTTAATTAGAAGATCAAAAACTAATGAGCCCACAAAATTATTAATGACTTTTGGGGCCACAAAACGTGAAAACTTTGGAATGACCCAGATTTGAACTTGAGACCATTGGGATGCAACTTCAAATGCCATGACAAATGTAGTTTCAAATCATCAGTTCGCTTCATCATTCAATAACACGTTAATCTAAGCGAGAATTACGCTGTCATTTCAACCTTTAAACGCCAAGACGATTCTCAACAAACCTTAACGCTGTCTCGGCTAATAAAGCTATGTTTTCAGCATACGCTGTACGTACTGATACCACATCATCCCGTGCTATGTGTGACTGAAAACAGATAATCATAAAAACACTTGAGATATTTATACAACCATAACGGGCAAAGTGTTACAAAAGCAGCGTAAAGAACGGGTTGAACTCGATTAACGGCGACATTTTAGTTTTTCAATCAAAATTTTGTCAAAAGAGAAGAATCTATAGGTTTTACACGTCAAATGTAGACACAGGAAAGTTCAAATGTGACTTAGGTAAGTCATATGTAGACATAGGAATTTCGAATGTGTTTTGGTAACTCAAATGTGACTTAGGTAAGTCAAATGTAGATGCATTACTTTGAATAAATCGGTAAATAAGTTATTTAAGTTCAAATTAGGAAAAGATAAACCAAATATAGTGCATCTATTAGTAGGCCAATAATGTTGTTATTTTAACTTAGGAGTAATTATTAAATTGAAATTAAAGAAGATTAAATTTAACATCCTTAAACTTTACCACCTATCCACATTTGAGATACCAATGTCACATTTGACTTGACATGAGTCTACATTTGACTTACCAAAAGCGCTTAAGATTTGTTGAAAACCATTGCTAACACATTTGTATTACCTAAATCTACATTTGAGTTAACGCAGGTCTACATTTGACATGTAAAACCTATAGTAATTTTTTTAGATAGCATGTTTCATACAAAACTTTGGTATCAACTGTTGGAAGAAACAAAAAAAACAACTCAAAAATTCACAAAATATAAACACGGTGCCATGGATGTTACCTAAACTGAAATTGCAAACAGAAACCGAAACATTTATGAAATGTAGGAAAATGATACCAAAACGAAATTGAACCAAAATCCTTTTTCCAAAAGTTACTACTATTAAAACTAAAAAATAAAAGTCTGAAATAAGTAAAATACTTTGGCCTTTGCTTGTTTACTTGTACAACTTGTACTTGTTACTTGCACTTGTGCACTTGTTAAAAGTAAACAAGCAAAGGCCAAAGTATTTTACTTATTTCAGACTTTTATTTTTTAGTTTTAATAGTAGTAACTTTTGGAAAAATGATTTCGGTTCAATTTCGTTTTGGTATCATTTTCCTACATTTGTAGGAAACAAGTAAACAAATTTTATTTACTCTGATACAAACTTGATGAGGTAACTAGTCAAAAATTAAAACTAAACGCTTCGAAAAATAAACAAATTTAACTTCGTAATAATTCTGCTGCCTAATTCATAAATTACATAAATTCATAAATTACAAAATTAAACATGGTTTTCTTCAAATTGCACTTTTATATTTGGGTTGACTGTGCCTGGAGACCTTAAAGCTTCATACGTCTCAGCACTAAAGATATGCCACATTGCCATAAAAAAGCTGACATTAACATGCAGGTTACACAAAATTTTCATTTTATTTGAAGCTGTTTTAGTCAAGATTTTAGTGCTGATTTTAACATTTGGGTATTCCAGGAGAAAAGAAAAGGTAAACTGTAAAACTACTACTAAAACCTCGGAAAAATACCACGGAAAATTACAGAAAGCTTCCCATATGAAACAATAAATTTCGACGAAAATAAAACCTAATCGAAACAGCTATAATCGGCCACTCAAAACAAAAAGGTTTTCAGGCACAAGCCGGCAACAACTCAGCCGTGTGCAGACATATCAGCAGGAAAGCACACGTTAGCGAAAACACTACTTACAATGTCAGGCACAAGCCGGCAAGAACTCTGCCGTGTGCAGACATATCAGCAGGAAAGCACACGTTAGCGAAAACACTACTTACAATGTCAGGCACAAGCCGGCAAGAACTCTGCCGTGTGCAGACATATCAGCAGGAAAGCACACGTTAGCGAAAACACTACTTACAATGTCAGGCACAAGCCGGCAAGAACTCTGCCGTGTGCAGACATATCAGCAGGAAAGCACACTCTAGCGAAAACACTACTTACAATGTCAGGCACAAGCCGGCAAGAACTCTGCCGTGTGCAGACACATCAGCAGGAAAGCACACGTGAGCGAAAACACTACTTACAATGTCAGGCACAAGCCGGCAACAACTCAGCGGGGTGCAGACATATCAGCAGGAAAGCAGACGCTAGCGAAAACACTACTTACAATGTCAGGCACAAGCCGGCAAGAACTCTGCCGTGTGCAGACATATCAGCAGGAAAGCACACTCTAGCGAAAACACTACTTACAATGTCAGGCACAAGCCGGCAAGAACTCTGCCGCGTGCAGACATATCAGCAGGGAAGCACACGTTAGCGAAAACACTACTTACCATGTTAGGTAGAATGTACTCGGGGAAAATGTTTGCATTGCTTCGTGGTACCGTGGTGACCAATGACAGGCACCGAGTCAAAGTCCGCAACGATTCCGCCCGCACTCGAGCAAACCGGTCATTCACAAAATACAGCTAGAAAGAATATTTGCTGCAAGTTATTAAAGCCGAGTTCCGCTAACAATGAGTGTGTTACAAGCAAGGTTTTTCCGATACGATGTTCTCATGTTTGTAGTGTTTTACATTCGAAAACATGATCTTATGCTGTTAGTTTGATTCTCAATTAATTTCAACAAATTAACAAATAGCAAATAGGAATAGTCCGTTAACAATGAATAAGCAGAGGTAATAAAATGCAAATAACTTTAAGAAAGCAGTCAGAATTAGTTTGATGAGTTTTAACAGTAGAAGGTTATTACAATACTGCTTTCAGTAAGAAAAATATATCGTGTCATTTTGATATCTTTGCAGTACTTGTTGCAGGTGCAAATGTTTTGGTCCATTACCTTTTCCCAAGGTAGTATATGCATTGGAAGCCACAATATATGAGACTGTAGTTCAACAAGCTAGACTACTTTATCTACTCTGACATTGTATAGGTGAAACTTGTTAGGTACACACGTCTCTGTTACATTTAAAATTTGACTTATAATTATACTGCTACCTTTTACTGACATTCTGGCTTTTTCTCGACTCAATATTGGATCAACAATGTATGTATGCATTTTTTAGCTTTTTAGTGTAACGTAGTAATCTGTAGCACTTATTTTCTAGCACTTATTTCAGTAGTTTTGTAGAGGTAGTAATTGTAGACTACAGAAAATTTGTATTTTTGCAGAATAAACTAACATAGATATGGGAACACAACTTTGGTTTGAGCGTATAAATTACAGTAGTATTACTTACAACTACGTTTTCCCTACAACAGCTACTATGAACCTAGCAGGTGTACTCGCTACATTAAGCAGGTGTTCGATTTACGATATACTTACAATATAAGGAACTATGACATCCAATATGACATCAGAAGATACATAGGATACCATTCCAATGAGTAACTCAAGTGCATTAAGCTTTGAAATGCAGTACTGAAAATAATATACACCATATCAATTACGAAAATAAAACATTTAACACATTCCATACTATTTACTTCCATATTATGCTTTTCTGACTTCATATATATTCACTTTATTATAATTATTTTGCTCATTGCTTCACAGTTATCATTAACTTTTATTATATTTTTTGAGCCATATTGTCTATTTAGTCACATACTCAAATTTCACTACATATTTTGTTTGCTCCATTTTTCTGCACTAGTTCTTGGGTTGCATAGTATTTTATCATTATGCTTAACATAATTTGATTAACACGGTTGCATATTTTTGTTTCATTCACTGATTTATTATTCATGTTTTATTTATTTTTTTTTGGTTTGCCTTTTTTCTAGTTTGTTTTATGTTTTAATCAGTTAGTTAAATGCTCTACATATTTTGTTAATCATCATTTCATATTTTTCATTTTATTTCTTTGTTGCATAGCTTATTTCGCTTTCATGTTTAATGTATTCCCCCATAAATTCATGTTAACAGCAGCACTACAAATTTTTTACAATTTTCACTAACCTGAGAAGGGTAGCCGACTCGATGACCAATTGGTCTTTCGCTACCCTTTCTCCTGCACCCCCCCTTAACTCTTTCTTTTATGCTTAATTTATCCTTTTTAATCAATAACTATAACAATAGTAGTCAATTTGTATACACGTGTAAATGAGGAGATAAATAAAATGTCTATGTCTATGTCTAGACTCTAGTCTTTAAGGAGAAATTCCTGTTGGAAAATGAAACGAACTTAATTTCTCCCTGGCTGATCGGTTGGTTTTTCCTAAAGAATTTTTATGTATGCCCTAAAACTAGAAGTGTACATTCATATTTGCTCCAGTAATACAGCCTTACAGGTCTGTTCTTCATCAAGAACCGAAGAGTCAAAAACTGCAGTCGCAGTCACTGCCTTAACTCGTGATTTAAGAAGAGTGAAATAATAAAAGAAAATAAAAAACTGCAGGCAGGTACCACTAAACCTACGTGCCAGATAATGTGGGGAATTAAGGATCTACTTTATGAGTTATAGTTATTTGAACAAGTGCTGCTTCAAGATTAAATTCTTACTTCAAATCCTTGCCGACACGTATCACAGCATTTGTTTGGTACAGTATTAGACAGTAAATATAGTAAAAACAATACAAAAGCTAAAAACTACTTACTCTTACTAAAGACTTCATCCATTGTACTGTGTATAGCCTTATTGCTTTAATTCAGTAAAAGCTGTTACTGGCTTTGCGTTAGGTAAGTAAAATAACACTAGGTAGGATGTTTGCGTACTTTTGACTATACGTGTATTTATAAGCAATTTTTTGCGGGGCCTTTGCTAGTGTGTAATTAATGCTATTGCTACTACATCTCTGGAAAGGCTTCGGAAGATCCGTTGCCGTTGTAACACATTTATCAAGTGCTCCTCTATCTGCATGAACTATACAAGCATGCCCAAGAGCAACAAAGCAATAGTTTGTTGCTAAAACACGTCTTGAAGATCAATGAGAAAAAGCTCACTTTTAGAGATCTGCAGCACGAGCATAAGAGTGATATGATAACTATAAGTCCGTCCTTGTCCTCTGCTCTCCCGCTGTTACACAGAGTGTTGATCACTCGATCAAAGTCTCTCTTCAACCTAAAAACAATTGCAACTTTTACCACTCTATTTTACACACAACCAGGGGCGACTCATGTGTAGGTACCGTGGAACTGCAGCACCCCTATTTTCACTCAATATTATCGATAATGTTCAATATAATAAGTCTTTTTTCGTTAGTTGAGATAAGACGCAGAGATTGAGATTGACATATCTGAGATAAGATGCTGCATTTTAGGTAGAAAAAGTACTGTCGCTCACACAGTGGTGTGATGTATTTGTCATGTGCTTAAAATCGTGCACCGGGATATTCTTGAACTGTGACAATTTAGGCTATTCGTAAGGAAACAGTATTTTTTTGTTTAGGATTATATCAACTTTACGTATAAACTTTCATATGTTTGTTTATTAAAATTAAAATTGCGACGTTAAAATGACATGTGTCCATTTCATTTTATACAGTATTAAAACAATGGTTAAAAATTTTCTGAAGCAGCACCCCCACTAACTTTAGCAACGAGCCGCCACTGGTACTAGGGGACATTTTTAGAAAAAAAACACTCATCAAAAAGTAAATATCAACATTGATTAATAAACACAACAGATTGGCACCACTTGTCCATTAGATATAGAACATGGCAACACTGACCCGAGTTTTTTAACACACTACTAACACTTGTTTAGCATTAACTTTGCTGCTTTGTTTAGGATTATATCAAGTTTATATATAAGTATGTTTGTTTACTTAAAATTATAATTACCACATTAAAATTACATACTATCATTTCGTTTTACACTTTATAGGTTTTACACGTCAAATGTAGACACAGGAAAGTTCAAATGTGACTTAAGTAAGTCAAATGTAGACATACGAATTTCGAATGTGTTTTGGTAACTCAAATGTGACTTAGGTAAGTCAAATGTAGACACAGGAAAGTTCAAGTGTTACTTAGGTAAGTCAAATGTAGACATAGGAATTTCGAATGTGTTTTGGTAACTCAAATGTGACTTAGGTAAGTCAAATGTAGATGCATTACTTTGAATAAATCTGCAATTAACTTATCTAAGTGCAAATTACAAAAAGATAAATCAAAGATAGTCATCACCTCATTCAGACTCAACTCAAACGAAATTCTTTGATAAACCATAACGTTGGTAGAAAAGAATAAATTGGTTCCCACTTCCCAATGAACAGTGAATCACTAATTACGCTTAAGATTTCTTGAAAACCATTGTTAACACATTTGAACTACCTAAGTCTACATTTGAGTTACCAAGACACATTTGAATTGCCTAACTCTATATTTGAGTTAACGTAGGTCTACATTTGACATGTAAAACCTATATTAAAATCATGTATGTTCATTTCATTTTACACAGTATTAAAATAATGGCAAAACATTTTTCTGAAGCAGCACCCCCTGTAATTTTAGCTACGAACCGCCACTGACCACAGGAAACAGTGATGGCAGCAGGAAAAGATTTTATATCATTGAAGGAAAAATTACGGTTTATGAAACTAGAAGTGAACGTAGCAGAAACTCGGTTACCAGTGTGTAGAGCATGGGTGTGCAAATTACGGCCCGCGAAGAGATTTGTAAACCTAATGAAAGTGCGGCCCGGGCGATTAATTGAGTGTATCCAGTTGAAGTCCGTGCCACAATCCCAAAGATAGTGCGGGTAGTTTTTTCTACTAGATCGGATGCCATTAACTCTTACAAGAGGGTTGTAGCTTAATGTCACTGTACTACACAGACTGTGTGATACACATTACTAATATGCATTGTAATGAAATTACCACTATCTGTCCTGAAAGTAGAAATATATGGTTTGTAATATAAATTTTAATAACTTCTAAAATAGTTTCTTGGGTGTAGTAGTAATGATGTATGCAGGTCGGTTGCAAAGAAAATCGTTATTAGGCCTTTCTGTACTTGGCTCCTTGATCAAACTGCCTGTGGTCCGCAGGAATTGCGAGAAAGTTTAATGTGGCCCGGCTGGTCAGATAATTTGCACACCCCTGGTGTAGAGAGTAAAGGTTTTGATCTGCAAATTTTTAAGAGATCAGTTGCACTAGATGGTAGCCACCATTCACACAAAAAATATGATGGATTTCATTACTTTTCGTAGGGTTCGTGGGTTTCTGTCAGCGCGCACTGCTTAAACTAATTCACACATCTGCAGCTTATTCAGTGTTCATGAAAAAATATCAAAAAATTAGCCGTCTATTTATTTTTAAAAAACTTTTTAGAATTTCGAAGGAAATCGACGTGCTGCTTTTCTTCAGTCGATAAACAACGTCATTGGCGGAAGAGTTGACATTCGAAATGGGAGCACACGAGCATGAAATGACCGAGATTTTAAACTGAGTTTACTAATTACACGAGGCATTTATCACACTTTTATTACTAAATCCTTGTAACATTTTTCATAAACATTGAAATAAGCCTAACTTTCCTTCTTCAACAAAAATATATTATATTATATCATATCATATCATATCATATCATATCATATCATATCATATCATATCATATCATATCATATCATATCATATCATATCATATCATATCATATCATATCATATCATATCATATCATATCATATCATATCATATCATATCATATCATATCACATTATATTGTATTATATAAAATTATATTATATTATAGTATATTATATTGTATTGTATTGTATTGTATTGTATTGCATTACACTGCATTGCATTGCATAACATTACAATACAGTACAGTACAGTACAGTACAGTACAGTAGAGTAGAGTAGAGTAGAGTAGAGTAGAGTAGAGTAGAGTAGAGTAGAGTAGAGTAGAGTAGAGTAGAGTAGAGTAGAGTAGAGTAGAGTAGAGTAGAGTAGAGTACATTACATTACATTACATTACATTACATTACTTTACATCGTATTGCATTGCATTGCATTACAGTACAGTACAGTACAGTACAGTACAGTACAGTACAGTACAGTACAGTACATTATATTATATTTTAATTCTGTGTTGGAAGTGATAGAAATTTCATTAAATTTACATTCTCTGGTTATATTACTATTAAAGCTGCATATTTATAAAAGCAAACCTGGAAATTTTATCATCGCTTGTCAGCAAGGGTTGATCAGAATAACCCTGCATGTAAACTTTAAGATACGTGTAGAAATATTCCGGGAAAGCTTTCCCACGTTGCTCAGTCAGGTACGCCTCCGCACTGTGACGATCAGACGGCAACTTCTGGAGCATGTGTCTGATCATTTCCCGGATATGTGTGTCATCGATCGACGTGGTTGCCTGGAAAAACAACAAGCCATGCACTGCCAGGCAAAAGCGATGAACAGCAAGTCTTAACTTGTAACTACTTGAACAGAAGTTAAGCAATCCTTAACATGGTCAGAAAATGAAGAGGTGAACACCTGAAAGCTGTCTCTACTACAAGAAGTTTTATTCGTCACACTAACCATGAGTAGGCACTTCCATTTATCTCACAGGGGGTGTATGCACATTTGGAAGTGGCACAGACTCCTCCTTCGCTCCAGTATTTCAAAGAATTATCCCTGATAATGAATTAAGTTAATGCCCCGCCACAATCATCAATACTATGTAGGATCCGCCGGTGAACGATTAATCCTAGCTTGTAGAACAGGGGTGTGCAAACTGCGGCCCGCGGGCCACTAATGAAAGTGCGGCCCACGCGATCCAGCTGAAGTCTGCATCAATATCGCAAAGATAGTGCGGGTAGTTTTTTCCTCTAGATCGGATGGCATTAACCCTTACAAGACCGTTGTCACTTAATGTCACTGTCGGACATGACGAAAAATATGGTTTTTAATATAAATTTTAATAACTTCTAAAATAGTTTCTTGAATGTATTAGTGCAGTAGTACTAATGTGCGCAAATCGGTTGCAAAAAAAATCGTTATTAGGTCCTACTGTACTTGGCTCCTTGACCAAACTGCAACTGCATGTGGCCCACAGGAATTGTGGGAATGTTTAATATGGCCTGGCTAGTCAGATAATTTGCACACGCCTGTTGTAGAATGTTAAAATCAATAAATTAAACAAAACCTACCTCATTCGGACTGTACTCGTCATTAATATAAGCCAACAACTGTGACAAATCAAAAGGCGGATGTCCTTCAGTAAAAAGCTCTGCCAGCACACATCTGAAAAATGCAAAATCACATAAATACATTTAACATGGTCTTAGTTATCTTTCTCAAAACAAAAGAGCATGGAAAATCTACGCTGCACGAAACTTTTTGCAATCTTGAAACTTTATAGTATCACAAGATTGTCTCATTTCTTTTTCCTGTTTTAATCTTAACCCTTTCATACCCGTTGTATCCCGTGGGAATACGAGAATATTTTCTGCCTTTAAAATCAATAAAATTTTAAAACTGACAGTTATTTGATCTGTTAATAGTTATTTTGATTTAAGCTAATAACAATAGACTAAAAATAGTGATAAAATGGCAAACTGGAAAATCTACATAGCATAAAAACTGTGCAAGGTACAGTACTTTAGAGATGACTTTGTACAGATCAGCATAGCATGCATACCAAATGTCTTAAATACTTTAAAAAATTATCAGCATTTGCTTTTTATCATGTTTAGCAACCATTGAATCCCAATGTGTCCCGTGGGATACAGGCTATATTTAGCACACGGGCACAGGTAGAAAAAAATAATTATTATGTGTAAACAAGATGGACATGCTGAACAAAAGTAGCAAGCCAAAAAATTTTTCTTATTAAAAAAATAATTTGGGACTGAAAGGGTTAAGATGATATTATTCTCATAATCATAAGTAACAATAAAACATTAGTTCTCGTCAGAGTGCCCGGTGGATTGTACGGAGCAGCCTAAATGCAACTCAGAATCAAAAAACGCATTTGCAAGCGCACACTTACCCGGCTGAAAATATGTCCATCTCAGGAGTGAGGTCCTGCAGCTGCATACTATCTGCATCCGGCAGAATCATCATGTTCGGCGCATCAATGAGCGTCTCTCCCTCAGAAGTTGCACAGGTACCGCGGACGAATCTCTCCGGGGCGATGTAACAGGTGCGGCGACGAGACGTGTCAAAAAAGTAGGAAAAATCCGCTGGATTGTCCTATAAACAAAAGTTCAAATTTTTAAACTTCTTTCATTTTATGTATTTAAAAATCAATAAAATTGAAACTTGAACTTCCTGGAATGGGAAAATCTTGTACTATAAAGCCGGCTCAAAGTAACCAAAGGTTTTCCCGACTGCAAGTTGCTCAATTAGTTATCTTAATCAAGTTATTTTAATTTTACATACTATTAACAAATAATAGTCTTTCTATCTTTTATATCATCCCATATATGAGCTTCATTCATTACATCATTCCATTTTAAGCACTAATGTTTTCTTTATCACGATTCACTTTAAATTTTCAGATTATCTCCATTACTTTTTTTTCTATCACTGTGTGGGGCAATCTAACATGCCCTGCTTTTTGATTGCCCGCAACACATTTACCTTCGTATATAAGTGAACAGTGTTTGAGGCTTTTCCTGTGCAGTATTTCTTATTTGTATTATATCCATTGTAGGCCCTTTCACTAGACATTGTACATGAAACTAATGTAAATGTGTAATGTGAAATAAATGACTAATGACTTAATTTACATAAAACCATTTGAGAAAAACGAACACAACGGTCTCCTTATAAATGTTAGTTGCACATCAGTGTTGTTGACAACTAAAAATTTTATTTTTTGGCTTTTATATTGGTGTTGAAAAAAAATGGCAATTTAGTGTAAGAAAGTCGAACAAATTTTTGCTCCATCGTGAGATAAGTCCACAAAAAAGACAAAGATTAGTTTCAGGTCAAACGCAATCTCTTATAAACTTAACAATGATTATAAGCGATCACCAAAATCAAATTTGTCCATAAGGATTTATCAGTCTGTCACTAGAGTGATCACCTAAGTCAAATTGACCAGTAGGGAATCTCAGTCTGTCATTAGAGTGCTCACCGAAGTCAAATTCATCACTAGGGAATCTCGGTCTGTCACTAGAGTGATCACCTAAGTCAAATTGACCAGTAGGGAATCTCAGTCTGTCATTAGAGTGATCACCGAAGTCAAATTCATAGCTAGGGAATCTCAGTCTGTCACTAGAGTGATCACCGAAGTCAAATTCATAGCTAGGGAATCTCAGTCTGTCACTAGAGTGATCACAGAAGTCAAATTGACCAGTAGGGAATCTCACACTGTCATTAGAATGATCACCGAAGTCAAATTCATAGCTAGGGAATCTCAGTCTGTCACTAGAGTGATCACAGAAGTCAAATTGACCAGTAGGGAATCTCAGACTGTCATTAGAATGATCACCGAAGTCAAATTCATCACTAGGGAATCTCTGTCTGTCACTAAAGTGATCACAGAAGTCAAAATTGACCAGTAGGGAATCTCAGTCTGTCATTAGAAAGATCACCAAAGTCAAATTCATCGCTGGGGAATCTCAGTCTGTCACTAGAGTGATCACAGAAGTCAAATTTCACACAAGGGAATCTCAGTCTGTCACTAGAGTGATCACCAAAGTCAAATTTATCAATAGGGAATCTCAGTTTGTGACTTAAGCGATCACCGAAGTCAAATTTATCACAAGGGAATCTCAGTCTGTCTCAAGAGTGATCACAGAAGTCAGTTTGTCACTAGGGAACTAGCAGTTATTTTTCAAAATCAAATTATTTTAAGTTCGAAGGTATTGTACAGCAAAAGTTAAAAATCTCTGCAAATTGCAAATTAAATTCGATTCTCAACTGAATTCTTGGTCTGATTGTACTTTAAATAAAGGGAATTATTTATGTGATAGTCATTTGAATTCTTTGGAAACACTTGGTTTCAGAAGTGTCAGTTATCTGTACCAAAAAAATAATACCAAAAAAGAATACTGAGTTTATACTTTGCAAAAACAATTGCAAAAGGCATTGCTTAAAATTGGTTTGTTAGAAAGCCACTAGCTTCCAAGTTTCACACCAAAGAAAAAGAATAAATTTCTTTACAAAGCCGAAGAAAACTCACCTCGGGTAAAAAAGTGGGTTTGAAACTGGCAAAGTCAGTAAGCAGCAGCCAGTTCCAGCTCGTAACCATCAAATTTTCTGACTTGATGTCGCCATGACAAACCTGTAAACAAATAATTAATATTTTGAAAAACAAAATTGTTTATTAGATACTCTGCAGCTTTCAGACTTAGAGAGGCACTAACACTTTCTATGTACAGTCTGTCACTCTGCCTCTGTTTGTGGTAGGACCAGTACCCTGTCATTGCCCAAGGACACTTAGAGAGGCACTAACACTTTCTATGTACAGTCTGTCACTCTCCCTCTGCTTGCAGCAGGACCTGTACCCTGTCATTGCCCAAGATAATCTTTGATGTAGGACAGTGAGCTGGCACAGGCGTCTCAATCAGATTCAGTCGCACTTCCAAACATTAATGACTAGCAGCAAGTGTGTCCAGCTCTTTGGTCAGAATCTGTTAAAGCCAACGTGGTGACCGCCAAATTAGTAACAGAGGTAAGAAATTGATGATCGAAGAAATCTGTTAGGAAAAATCTTCTATCATAATGTTACCATTTATTCAAAACTTTAATACTTGTGCAACTAGTGACAAGTGTGATTAAGATTACTGCTATTAAAATTAGGCAACCGTGTGATACAGACTGTACATCCTGTACAGCATGCACTCCTGTACAATGTAACAGTACATCCTGTACAGCATGCACTCCCGTGCAATGCAACAGTACATCCTGTACAGCATGCACTCCCGTACAACGCAACAGTACATCCTGTACAGCAGGCACTCCCGTACAACGTAACAGTACATCCTGTACAGCATGCACTCCCGTACAACGCAACAGTACATCCTGTACAGCATGCACTCCCGTACAACGTAACAGTACATCCTGTACAGCATGCACTCCCGTACAACGCAACAGTACATCCTGTACAGCATGCACTCCTGTGTGATACAGACTGTACATCCTGTACAGCAGGCACTCCTGTACAACGTAACAGTACATCCTGTACAGCATGCACTCCCGTACAACGTAACAATACATCCTGTACAGCATGCACTCCCGTGCAACGTAACAGTACATCCTGTACAGCAGGCACTCCCGTGCAACGTAACAGTACATCCTGTACAGCATGCACTCCCGTACAACGTAACAGTACATCCTGTACAGCCTGCACTCTCGTGCAACGTAACAGTACATCCTGTACAGCCTGCACTCCCGTACAACGTAACAGTACATCCTGTACAGCATGCACTCCCGTGCAACGTAACAGTGCATCCTGTACAGCCTGCACTCTCGTGCAACGTAACAGTACATCCTGTACAGCATGCACTCCCGTGCAACGTAACAGTACATCCTGTACAGCATGCACTCCCGTGCAATGTAACAATACATCCTGTACAGCAGGCACTCCCGTGCAATGCAACAGTACATCCTGTACAGCATGCACTCCCGTGCAACGTAACAGTGCATCCTGTACAGCCTGCACTCCCGTGCAACGTAACAGCACATCCTGTACAGCATGCACTCCCGTACAACGTAACAGTACATCCTGTACAGCATGCACTCCCGTGCAATGTAACAATACATCCTGTACAGCATGCACTCCCGTGCAATGTAACAATACATCCTGTACAGCAGGCACTCCCGTGCAATGCAACAGTACATCCTGTACAGCATGCACTCCCGTACAACGTAACAGTACATCCTGTACAGCATGCACTCCCGTACAACGTAACAGTACATCCTGTACAGCATGCACTCCCGTACAACGTAACAGTACATCCTGTACAGCATGCACTCCCGTGCAACGTAACAGTACATCCTGTACAGCATGCACTCCCGTGCAACGTAACAGCACATCCTGTACAGCATGCACTCCCGTGCAACGTAACAGCACATCCTGTACAGCATGCACTCCCGTGCAATGTAACAATACATCCTGTACAGCATGCACTCCCGTGCAATGTAACAGTACATCCTGTACAGCATGCACTCCCGTACAACGTAACAGTACATCCTGTACAGCATGCACTCCCGTACAACGCAACAGTACATCCTGTACAGCCTGCACTCCCGTGCAACGTAACAGCACATCCTGTACAGCATGCACTCCCGTGCAATGTAACAATACATCCTGTACAGCAGGCACTCCCGTGCAATGTAACAATACATCCTGTACAGCAGGCACTCCCGTGCAATGCAACAGTTAACTTTTTTACTGTCTACGATCTCATCATAGGCTTTTGCCTGACAGTTATTAACACTCCAAACCAGCTATGCATAGTCTGGTAATTATAATGAAAGCTTTACGGTCCACAAGAAGACGGAGTCAGCAGAGATGTTCACGTGAAGCCAGAGAAGCCATTAAAAACCTCACAGCTTCTTTGTTAAACCATTTAAAGGAAAGAACAAGTCACTTAGTATGTTTGATTCTTTTTACTGTTATCACTTAAACTTAGAAACAAATAACAAAGAAATTTGCAAAAAACTGCCTATAAAACATAAATTTAAAATATACTTCCTCTAAATAGAAATTTTCAGGCGGGTGGTTGCTGCTATTCACTTGAAAATCATGACGTACCTGGGTGACTTCATGACTTTTCGTGAACGCATCGCGATGCTTAAACTAACTAAAATTTCGACTGCTTACCTAATGCTCACCGAAAAATACTACAAAATTAGCCATCTAATTTTTTTTTGTAAAAACGTGTTATACTTTTGACCGTGAAGATTGAAAGTGTGTTACTTTTCCTAAGGAGAAATGACATCATTGGAAGAAGAATGAGCTTTGAAAATGGGAGCATCCAAGCATGAAGTGATCGCAAATTTAAAGTGATTTTACCATTCATGCAGTGTAGTGTTATGGTGTGGTGCTGTGCGGTGTGATGTGGTGGAGTATTATGGTGTAGGTGGTATGGTGTGGTGCGGTGCAGTGTGGTGGTATTGTGTGGTGCAGTGTGGTGTGATGAGGTGGCGTGGTGTGGTGTGGGTTGTGTGTTGATTTGTGCACAAAATTCTTTTTGTGGGGTTTGGCTAGTAATAATAATAATAATAATAATATCCTTATTTAAAGTCGGCTTTTGGGTCAACAATTCACATTAGGTCAAACAGCTGTTATCTCCGACCGTAAATAACAACCTACAACTACATAACAGAGACTATTATTACCCCACTTTTACCCTAAATACCACGTGTCAGGCAGGGCAACAGCAGGCACCATTTTTAAAGTCTTTGGTATGACCCGGCCGCTGGCTCGAACTCACGACCTCCCAGACGGAAAGCAGACGCATTACCACTAGACTAAACTAGCTGGTTAAGTGGTAGCATGAGGTAGCATGGTAGCATGAGGTAAGATTCGCTAGATTTGGGTTGATCAATTTGAAATTTGGAATAACGTTACGACAAACCTTCATTTTATGGCACTGATGCAAGGCACAGAGGAGCTGAAATGAAATGAATTTCTTCTCCACGTTGCTCAGAAACGGACGGGTGCTGATCCGATCGTACAGGTTATCCTTAACATACTGGCGAAACAAGAGACCGGCTTTTTCTGTAATCTTAAAATGAGGAAAATGCAATCTGTCATTTCAAGATTGAACATTGTTTATTTGGCATCAATGCAAATACAACTGGTACATTAAAAATATATAGAAATTTCAATTATTCAACTGTTAACAAGGAATAAAATGTTTACTTTGAGCATGCAGCTTATGCAAAAGCAGGTACAATATTACAATTATAGGTAACATATTTCTAGTTAAAACACTACAACTTCAATAAAACTTTTAATTTACAGAGTTAAAAATCATATCAAATGTTTTGATAGAGCTACTTCTGTCATCATCAGTGACAAATTTTTACAAACATACAACCATTTTATATAGGCAAAGCCTACAGTATGGAACATCATGCACTAATTATGTATTTAACAGAAGCCAAATAGGTAATGAGTAAGCAGACCAGTAGAAAAGTAACTGATACAGTAAATTATGCACTAATTATGTATTTATTAAAAGCAAATAGGTAACGATTAAACAGACCTGTAGAAAGAAAAATGATACAGTAACAAATAGCTAAGAGTTCGAAAATAAAGTTAAAGGAATTGAACTGCTTTGTACATTAAAAGAAGGCTTTGTAATAAAAAAATTAACATTATATTATTACAACATGACATAGACGGCGCCACTGTGGTAACAACTTGTTGTGGTTTGTTTCTCAGTAATAGTATAAAAAAGTTTCAAAAAACGAAAACAACTTACTAAAGTCTTCTGGAATGCAAGACAGTTGCTAGCTCCGGCGAGTTTAATACGAATTTCTGAAACATGAAGTGTCAGTTACCGAACATGACAAAAAGGAACAAAATTTAACAATTTAACATCATTATTAAACTAATGCATAGCAATCACAAAACAATGTTCTCCAAAATTTTTGAAAGAAACGACTATGCATGCTGTTGAGCGCATAAACGATGGACTGTTTGGTTGTTTTTGGAATGGATTTGGGATAACCAATAAAATGCAAAATATTATGTGTGTGTGTGCGTGTGTGCGTGTATTTTTTACAACTGCATTACTAGTTTCCAACCAGAAAAGTGGGTATGGGATTATAAAATTAGATTTCTAGTATTTTCTGAACATTTTCTTGATAATTTGATACTAGACCAGGGGTGTGCAAATTATCTGACTAATTACTAAAAATTACTGACAATTTACTAAAAGGTAAATTGGATAAACACTAGTAAAACCTTCGAAAAATGCCACTGTAAAAAACTACCCGAAATTTCCGCTACAAAACAATTTTGCCGAAACTGAAACTTAACCGAAAGTACCATTAAGGACCAACATGGGTGTAACAGAAATTACTTGTCTTAGCTTTAACGCCATCACCGTACCTTCGATGCGATCCTGGTAGGTTTTCAAAGGTAGTGAAGGATCGTGCACTGCGAAAACTTTCACGACGGTAGGACCTTCGCGGCTTCGTGCCCGCGCGACCTTGAAGAACCTCGTGCTTCCAAGACTAATAAAAACGGTAAATCGGGTTAATTAAGAAGATACTCCAAAATATTTGTTCAACACAAATCTGTAATCTAATGAAAACAACTAGTTTGTAAGCAGCAATGGCTACAACACAAAACAGACTCCAGGGCTGGAAAAATCCTTGGACAACTGACTGATTGGTTCCCAGCATAGCAGAATTATACCAACTATATATATATATATAATAATCTTTATTTGCCATTAAAATACATTGATAATCACTGATAAAAACTTTACAGAGATGATCAATCAGTGTTAGTTAATAAAAATTTACACTGCTAAAGGCAAATGCGTCAGTGCAATCTAAACTACTGTGCAGTAATGGAAAGTAACGACGAATAAAATCAAACATATTTACAACCATGCACAAAAAAATGAAAAAACTATGATTTAATTAATATGGCCGTGCAAATATGAATTCTGAATTAGTGTGTATGTTGTCGTACTCTAAAGAACTTCTTACCTGAAATCATATTCACATTCTGGTATTTCGGCAAAGTATTGATCGACAGTAAGGATTTGTGCAGGTGCAATTCCTGCCAGCTGATTGCCCATGTTTGTTCAACTTGTTACAGTCAATATTTTAATATCACTAGTGATCAGAGTAAGAGTAACAGTAACACTAGTGATCAGAGTAAGAGTAACAGTAACACTAGTGATGAGAGTAACTTGTCGCACTCCAGTTAGTAATCTGCAACACAAACATAATCATTACATTTTATTTTTATGTATTCCTCAGAAATATCAGCTTGGCATGTCTTCAGCCCAGGGGTGTGCAAATTGCGACCCGCCGAGAGAATTTGTGCAGCCCACGAAGAGATTTGTCTACCTAACGAAAGTACGAGCCAGGCGATTAATTGAGTGTATCCAGCTAAAGTCCGTACCACGATCCCAAAGATTGCGCGGGTAGTTTTTTCTACTAGATCGGATGCCATTAACCCTTACAAGACGGTTGTAGCTTAATAACACTGTACTACACAGACTGTGTGCTACACATTACTAATATGCATTGTAATGAAATTACCACTATCTGTCCCGAAAGTAGAAATATATGGTTTGTAATATAAATTTTAATAACTTTTAAAATAGTTTCTTGAGTGTAGCAGTAATGATGTACGCAGGTCGGATGCAAAAAAATCGTTATTAGGTCTTTCTGTACTTGGCTCCTTGATCAAACTGCCTGTGTCCCGCAGGAATTGCGGGAATGTTTAATGTGGCCTGACTAGTCAGATAATTTGCACACCCCAGCTTTAGCCCATATACAGAATGTGTAGCAATAGGTAAGCTATTCCAGAGACATGCAGTACAGACAGAAAAAGCTTTTTCACCATAGAATACTATATCAGGGATTGGCTGATGCAAATTAATTTGTTCATTATCATTAGAATGAAGTGTTTGACTTATGTTGCAGCGTATTAAAAGATCAGTAAGGCAGGCAGGTGCCAAACCACGTAGTATTTTGTAGGTGATACAAAGAATTTTAAACTGAATTCGGAACTTTATCGGCTACCAATGTAACTCTCTTAGAATGGGTGCAATGTGATCATATTTTCTAGTTTTCATAATGAGACGGGCAGCAGAGTTCTGAATTAGTTGGAGTTTGCAATTTTCATGTTCAGGGAGTCCAAAAATAAACTATTGCAATAATCAAGTTTGGACGTTATGAAGGCATGTACGAGTTTTTCAGTTGTTTGGTGGTTGAAAATATGTCTAACTTTTCCAATTTTCCACAAAATCAATGATACTGACCAACTAAGGTTTGCTGTACATGGTTTGACATAGTAGTATAAAAAAGTGTCAAAAGTTACTTAAGATTTTTTACAATTTCAGAAGGCATGACACTGACGTGACCAAGATGATTTTACCATACAGATATCTATTAAAATGCATCTCAAAACAGTGGTAAAATGCTACATATTTTAGGTTATTTGGGGCTACAGCGTCATATCAAACAATGATTTCAAATAAACTACGCGTTGTACATAATCAAGTAGACAAGCAGTTACGTGCAATCAAGCAAGCGATAATTCAAGTAGCATAACAGGTGACATTTTTTGCGCAGCCTGGCTTTGCATAAAAAAGTAATGACATTGCCAATTGTGAATGGACAGATTCCGCATGCAGCCACGCCTTGGAAGACAAGAAAATGGGTATGCGAAGTAGGTTTCAGGAAAATTACCTTAAAAAATTATATTACTTTACAGAAATTTTACGCACATATCGCACTTGCGTTGAAAGGATTTTTTGTTTGTTTTCATTTTAAATTTCCTGTGACACTGTTCCGATCACGTGATAACATGACCATATACGCACAACATAAATCAGGGAAAGAAAGGTAAATGTTAAACTATGTCCCAAAAAAACTTTCCATGCAAAGTTATGTTACTTAGCATTTCGCTTACCCCTTGAAAGACTTATGTAACTAGAAAAAAATGATAAATTATTTAAAACGTTTTCACCAACTAGTAAAATGTTGATGACTCACCCTCCAGGGTGGTCTACTCATCCTCTGATTATTTTTTCAAACTATACAATGTTATCTAAACTTGTTTCAAATGACTTCAAAATGGCTGCACCTAACGGTCATTGCGGGAGTTTAAATTCACATTTTATGAAGCGATATTGCTGGCGCAAGTCTAATATGCAAAAAGGCTGTATGTAAGTGGTATAAAATTTCAAGACGAATTTTTACAGCTTTACGTAAGAGGGTTTTCTTGTGCTTTAAGCACCCTGTCCAAAATGTAATGCATGTGAAGTTCACATTGGATATTACCATGAATGCGTTCAGCTGCGCGGCTAAATAATGATGATTTCACGAAATGTATAGCCTACCACGATATTGCAATATGAGCGTAAAACTTTAGCCAATATTAGCTGCCCTCCAGCAAATTATATTAGCTGCAATTGCTGGATTATTTGAAAAATTTATGTGCATGTATGGACTGCAAGCCACAGCTGACCATTTATTTTAAAAGGCCACCATCTTATAATGTCTCATATTTTGTCAATAGATGTCATTATGGATTCACGCAATACGAAACGTACTATTAACAAATGTAGTGAGTCACGAAAAACTATCTACAAAAACTTAACATACATGTAACATAAGATAACACTACATTTAGACTCCTTTGTTAAGTCCAGTTTTCAGTTTAGAACTAGAAGCCATGACTACTGCTGCAATTCTGACTTAAGTGTAAGTTGTAACAGATTTTGGAACCAAGTCTGGGTATAAAGACCAAAAAGCATCGTGTACGCCAAAGGCTGAAATAATGAGTAGTTGTAAAATTGCATTGATAAAAATATCTACGAGTGACCATTTGAGAACATACAATATAATATTTTGATGATTTCTACGAATTTCCACATGACTTTGTTGATGTTTCCTTGTGACATCTAGTGGCCAACTTTTGAACTATTAGTTCTGTTTACATGTTCGACTGAGTGGCGCCAGTTCTTGACGTAATAAAATAGTGCTTAAACAAGATTAACAAAATTTAGTAACACAGCAACTGTTTTCAATTTCATTTTTGGCATCTTACTACAAATCCTAAGGTACAAGTACAGCTCAGTTTAAATTGTATTACATTTGCAATATACCTAAAATATAAATGGCAGAACGAAATAGTCCGGTTTGCGCGCAATATTATTAACGAGTGAGTAATTTGGCCTGTGGACTGTCATTAATTTTAGTTTTATTTTGCGTAAAAAATGTTTTGTTAAATTGTGCTTGAAGCTTTAAAAGTAAGAGTTTTTAGCTTTTGTATTGTTTTTACTATATTTGCTGTCTAATACTGTACCAAACAAATGCTATGATACGTGTCGGCAAGGATTTGAAGTAAGAATTTAAACTTGAAGTAGCACTTGTTCAAATAGCTATAACTCATAAAGTAGATCCTTAATTCCCCACATTATCTGACACGGTGTCTAGGTGTAGTGGTACCTGCCTGCAGTTGTAGAGAGCATGTGCAGTTTTTTCTTTTAATTTTCTTTTATTATTTCACTCTTCTTAAATCGCGAGTTAAGGCAGTGACTGTGACTACAGTTTTTGACTCTTCGGTTCTTGATGAAGAACAGACCTGTATTACTGGACCAAATATGAATGTACACTTTTAGTTTTAGGGCATACATAAAAATTTTTTAGGAAAAAACCAGCCGATCAGCCAAGGAGAAATTAAGTTCGTTTCATCTTCCAACAGGAATTTCTCCTTAAAGACTAGAGTCTAGACATAAACATAGACATTTTATTTATCTCCTCATTTACACCAGTATACAAATTGACTACTATTGTTATAGTTATTGATTAAAAAGGATAAATTAAGCATAAAGGAAAGAGTTAGGGGGGTGCAGGAGAAAGGGTAGTGAAAGACCAATTGGTCATCGAGTCAGCTACCCTTCTCAGGTTAGTGTAGATTGTAAAAAATTTGTAGTGCTGCTGTTAACATGAATTTATGGGGAAATACATTAAACATGAAAGCGAAATAACTAAATAAGCTATGCAACAAAGAAATAAAATGAAAAATATGAAATGATGATTAACAAAATATGTAAAGCATTTAACTAACTGATTAAAACATAAAACAAACTAGAAAGAAGTCAAACCAAAAAAATAAATAAATAAAACTTAAATAATAAATCAGTGAATGAAACAAAATATGCATGATAAAACTCAAACAAAATATAATGAAACAAAAATATGCAGCCGTGTTAATCATATTATGTTAAGCATAATGATAAAGTACTATGGAACGCAAGAACTAGTGCAGAAAAATGGAGCAAACAAAATATGTAGTGAAATATGAGTATGTGACTAAATAGACAATATGGCACAAAAATATAATAAAATCTAATGATAACTGTGAAACAGTGAACAAAATAATTATAATAAAGTGAATATATATGAAGTGAGAAAAGCATAATATGTAAGTGGAGCAGGCAAAATTATAAAAAATTATGTATGAGAAAAAAGTGTTGTAGCTGCTGGATTTGTTTGGAGATTATTGTTTACCTTCCCTTTTCATAGCTGCAAAGAAACAATAATAACAATTTTACACTTTGATGAGAAGATGCACTATGATAATATAATTCTAGTTAATAGATTAGCTCAAGGGTAGTACATTAAAACTAACACAGAAGATTTATTAGATTTGATGTTAGCAGAAAAGTCACACATGGTAATTAGAAATAAGAAAGGATTTATAGTTAATTATCAATTAGCTAAAGGTGCCATTTTTTAGTTCATTAGACAGACTGTTCCACAACAAAGCACCTTGATAAGATAGAGATTTTTGGCCTTTGTTGGTATTAAATCTTTGTACATAGAAAATTTGGTTAGTGGCAATTCGTGTATGATACTTGTGCATCTGGAATGTAGACTTGAGGTCAAAGTTTATCAGAGAGTTGTGTCTGGATAGTTGACATTTTCTGCATTAGCTGATTTCACACAAGTGATACTGTACTTTGGTACAGTGCAAACACTGCAGTTACTGAAAGCTTTTTCAAATTTTTCTGTTATAACTCATAACTCGACTTTTTAATTTGTCTAAGGTAAACATTTCATATATAATTTTATATGAAAGCCCATTGTTGAGGAGTAGAAACCTACAAAAATTATCAAATATAATGTAACTGATGGATAGTGAGAACAGTTTTTCATGAACGCATGCAAAATGCATCAAACCCTTACAGTTCTGATGGAGTTATACTTGTACGGAACCAAAGCACTTGACGGAACTGTGCGGTTCACAGCCCAGCATTTTGCATTTCACAGGTCCCAGCAATGTGGTGCTTGAGATCAAATGGTTTGGTATCAAAATTTGTTAAAACATTCATGTAATTAGTTAGTTACTGCTTAGTATGCACTGCAAAGGTTTTAATGAACTTTAGAAACAAAGTAATGCCTGAATTCCTTTGTTTAGTAAAAATTAAAAAAAGAAATATTTTATAATATTAATTTATATAACTAAATTAGCAATAAATCAAAAAGTATACTTTTCTAAATCATTGACTTTTTAAGTCTGCTTATTTGCAAAAATTACAAAAATTCCTTCGAAGTCGGCTGTTTCATTTTCTCGCAGAAAACTTGGCTCACAAAGTTGTTGTTGTAACAATGTTGAAAATATTGGCTACACTAGTGGTAATCGGCTCACTAAACTGTTGAGCTAACCGTGCCATGAAAATGGGCAAATTTAATAAGAAAATGTAGAAGAATGTGAAAAGAACAAATTTAAAAGTTAAAATTTACAGCAGAAATTTTGATGTGTTTAGCGTATATAATGTTATGATCAAATTATTTATTGCAGCAACCACATTTTCTTCAATTGCCTTTCTAATGAGTCTTTTCAAGCAACAACTTTATAAATAGCATATGGTATATATAATAAGTTTGGGACGAGTTTATACTTCGTATAATTGTAATCGTGGTTATTATCATTTTTCCTATCATCATCACTAGATCAGATGTTGTTTTTGTTTATACTCCCGCTGTTATTGTTGCCACAGCATTTACTGTTGTTGTTAATGTCATTGCTGTTGTTCTGATAGTGATAAGAATGATGACAAAAAGTCATTGTTATTTAAAACAGGCTGCACCCATTTTTAAAATTTTCAAAAGAAGACAGGATAATTTTTTTATACTACCCCATTCTCAAGTCCAATAAAAAATATGCATTTTAGCATCATTAATACTATAAAAGTATTTCTAGTAAATAAATAATAGATTAAAAATTTAGTTAACGGTGGGCAAACCCAACTAGTGATGACATCACAAACTGACATAATATTCGACATCAAAAATATTCCACAAGCGTGTTGCCCGTGCTTGCAAAAGCAAAAATTGAAATGCAGGCTACTGTGAGAGATTCAGTGTGTTGTATTAAAACTAGACAAGTTTTAAGATAAAATTTTAAATTTACCGCTGCTCTCACGCATGAGCCGTCGAACATGTATAGTTCGTCACAAACTAACATAACTGACCTGTTTTTGTGCAATGCGTTTCCGAAATGCAGGCGCTAGTGCCCTTCTAACTAGCAAATGGCAAAATTCGTGTAACAGCGAAGAACTAGTGTCGTTAACGTGAATTTGTGTTTGTGTGGTAATAATTGTTTTACGCAAGTTCATTCTTTAAAAAATAGTGCATTTCCTTTCAGTATTTTAAAGAATAGGTTATTTTGAACTACAGTTTAAGATTGGATCCAGTTTTGCTTTAAATGTTTTGTAGAGGTGCCTTAGTAGCTAGTAGTTGCTAACCACTGACTGTTTACTAAACAATTGGTTGCTCATCATCAACAATCAACATACTTTAAGCACCCAGCCTATTATCCTATGGGGAACGTGACGCATAATGCTGAGTTAGATGCTTTAATGGGTTATTAGCTTAATGTGGCTGACTCACAGCTGCCCGGTTAAGTAATATTGATTGATTCGGGATGCTGGGCTGGCTGTTATTTATTAGGTTGTGCTGCATATGAGTTACAGAACTCTGCGTGCGTGTGCCTTTCTGAACAAAAGTAGAAACATGTGAGTTTTTTCTTGTCAAACTCTAGTTCTTTAGTTAGTTAACTATGACGAAAATTTTTCAGTTGTTTGAACTTCTTCTTTACAGGATGTGTTCGACTAAACAGAGTTTTATGTGTGATTGCTTATTTTTCTCAGAAAAAATACTCTATGGCTTGCGCAGTATATAGGGGTGTTTAAGCTCTTTTTGGAAATTTTTTCGTATGAGGCGAGGCTGGCCATGAAAGAATTTGTTCCTGTCTCACTTCATGAGCTGAAACGATGTCAAGTGGGGGGGGGGAGAGGGAGGGAAACATTTTCAAAAAAAGTTGTTTTAATTCTTCGCGAATGATTAAAGCTGAATCGTGAAATATTTAAAATCATTTGAAATCAAAGTTTGTTTATTTCCCACTGGTTTGCAATAATGTTTTAAATTTTTTCAATGCGCATTTTTTCACGCTTTGTTTTTTAGTTTGCATTACTAATTATTGTATAATTATTGATTATTGTACAGTCTCTTGATTATCGTTCTGATAATTATGGTATAAGCGGCAACACTACTTGGCCGTTAATACTCCGATTTGGCGGAAAATTTGATACTTTTTAGCCTCCAGTGCAATGAACATCACACAAAATGGCAATCCTGGCCAAGAGTTAGGCATGGAAAAACATGACCATGTTGTGCGTTCCCCGAAAGAAGGATCTTGTAATAATTATCGGGTTTTATGTTTTAAATTAAAAAATGTGCATTCACATAACTGCGTCAAGTGTGTATATGAATGTACAAAAAAATTTTGCAAAATTGCCAGCTCCGTGCGCGACTAAAGAAAAATTGCCTGGACGATTAGATGGAAACAGAAGTATTTTTATTATCGGGAGGAAAAAGAGCATAATTTTGGACAATTCTTTTTGGTACATTTTGCGATATAAACGCTCCATTTTTTGCGATGGCCGTTTCCAAGGTTTCTGAGTTTTGACTCTGAAAGTTACAAATGGTAAAGTTGAAGTTGCCGTGGCACATGAAGAAATGTGTAACTACTTACAACACAGTTGTTTTTATTTAATGAGTTACTAGTTAAATTGAAGAAATTTATCAGCAGGACTTGTTCTCAGTTACAGAAAGATGCAAAAGTTGTTGAGTGTGTAATATTAACTAGTTAATGCAGTACAAAGTTTTGGTTAGAACAAAATTGAGACTTGGTTAAGATGCTCAAGTTGCAGTTACTATGACATATTCGATGGAATTGTAGACGTAAGTTGTGGTTGTGGAAATGGATGAGTTGTCACAGTACTAGGTGGTGCTTGGTGATCTAAGTTAAGCAATGGTGAGTTTAATCAGTAACTGGATGGGTGCCTAGTGACCACTGGGAAAGCTGCTTTTAGAGAACTCCATCTGCCATACTGCTGTTTAGTTACTTAACTCATTAGCAGGAAATGAATACATCTAATGCATCTAAGTGTTGCTAGCACATTTACTGGTTCAATAATTAGAGACGATTATCAAGAGACTATACAATAATCAATAATTATCCGATAATTTAGTAATGCGAAACTAAAAAACAAAGCGTGAAAAATTTAAAGCATTACTGCTAACCAGTGGGAAATAAACAAACTTTGATTTCAA
>JAQGDQ010002123.1:0-12500 GCA_030141605.1 Tubiluchus corallicola
AATACTAGTACATATTTGCAATCAAAATTTCAATGTTTCAATAAATTCTGGAGAGCCTCATACTAGTACATATTTACAATCAAAATTTCAATGTCTCAATAAATTCTAGAGAGACTTAAACTAGTACATATTTGCAATCAAAATTTCAATGTCTCAATAAATTCTGGAGAGGCTCATACTAGTACATATTTGCAATCAAAATTTCAATGTTTCAATAAATTCTGGAGAGGCTCATACTAGTACATATTTGCAATCAAAATTTCAATGTTTCAATAAATTCTGGAGAGACTCATACTAGTACATATTTGCAATCAAAATTTCAATGTTTCAATAAATTCTGGAGAGGCTCATACTAGTACATATTTGCAATCAAAATTTCAATGTTTCAATAAATTCTGGAGAGGCTCATACTAGTACATATTTACAATCAAAATTTCAATATTTCAATAAATTCTGGAGAGGCTCATACTAGTACATATTTGCAATCAAAATTTCAATGTTTCAATAAATTCTGGAGAGGCTCATACTAGTACATATTTGCAATCAAAATTTCAATGTTTCAATAAATTCTGGAGAGGCTCATACTAGTACATATTTGCAATCAAAATTTCAATGTTTCAATAAATTCTGGAGAGTCTCATACTAGTTCATATTTACAATCAAAATTTCAATGTTTCAATAAATTCTGGAGAGGCTCATACTACAATGTTTCAATAAATTCTGGAGAGGCTCATACTAGAACTTCCGGTCTGCATTTCCTCTTACTTTCACACTTACGACAACCCCTTATCTTAAACGTCCTCTATTACGTGGTAACGTGCTTTGTGCTCAAATACAACTGTTTGTACAAAAGAGAAAATTATACCACGTGACCTGCTCATAACCGTCTGTGTCAATAGGTTTTATATAGCTGTAAAAATACGCTGCTATTTCAGATCAAGAACTTGTGTTTTTGTAGTAACATTGTGTAGTCACAACGTAAGTGCCTGTCAAGAACATTAGTTTCGAAATTCAATCGTAGGTTGTGCTTATTACAATCAGTGCTGCATATTTAAAGGAAAAGTCAACCCTTAAGTGTTCACGAAAAGCTAGAATGATCTAGCAGTAATACGCGTGACGAGCGCCTCGTGTGATTAGTAAAATCACTTAGTAAAGTCGCGATCATTTCGCGTTTGGGAATTACTTCTTTAAAACCTATTCTTCCACCAATGACGTCATTTATCGACTGAAGAAAAACAGCTCACTGCTAATTTGTGGCAAAAGCGAAATGTTTTTTTTTCAAAAAATTAGATAGCTAATTCTGTAACATCTTTGCATGAACATTAGGTAAGCTGCAGAAGTTTGTATTAGTTTAAACAGCACGTGACGTGACGATGCGTTTTCAAAAGCCACCAGTTACATCATGATGCTTTTTTCAAAAACCACCAGTTACGTCATCGTGAAGTAATGTTGCTTTTTCAAAAGTCCACCAGCTACGTCATGATTTTCGCGAAGTGATAATGCTTTTTCAAAAGTCCACCAGGTACGTCATCGTGAAGTAATGATGCTTTTTCAAAAGTCCACCAGTTACGTCATGATTTACATGAAGTGATGATGCTTTTTCAAAAGTCCGCCAGTTACGTCATGATTTTCAAGTAAATGGCGTGGTAATATTAACCTTTTAGGCAGTTTTTCCTAATTTCTTTGCTTTATTTTTCTAAATTTAACTGATAAAAGTAAAATAAACTCTATGTGCTACGTTACTTTTTCTTTTCTTTAACAGTGAAAGTGTTGCATGTACGACTCAACGAAATTCAAATCTTTTTTTTGCCTCTTGGAGGCGCTCATGTCTTACTCATCATCAGCAAAGTGCAAGAATTTTCCAACTTTTCACCACTATTTCCGAACGCAACGTCGTATACAAGCCACAGGAGATGCATTTAACAATTTTAAATAAACAACAGCAGTGGATTGTGGGATTGGGACTACTTTTTCCAATTCATAATGCATTGTGTAAAGGATTGGGACTACTTTTTGCAATTCATAATGCATTGTGTAAAGGATTGGGACTATTTTTGCAATTCATAATGCATTGTGTAAAGGATTGGGACTATTTTTGCAATTCATAATGCATTGTGTAAAGGATTGGGACTATTTTTGCAATTCATAATGCATTGTGTAAAGGATTGGGACTATTTTTTTGTAATTCATAATGCATTGTGTAAAGGATTGGGACTATTTTTTGCAATTCATAATACATTGTGTAAAGGATTGGGACTATTTTTTGCAATTCATAATGCATTGTGTAAAGGATTGGGACTATTTTTTGCAATTCATAATGCATTGTGTAAAGGATTGGGACTACTTTTTGCAATTCATAATGCATTGTGTAAAGGATTGGGACTACTTTTTGTAATTCATAATGCATTGTGTAAAGGATTGGGACTATTTTTTGCAATTCATAATGCATTGTGTAAAGGATTGGGACTACTTTTTGTAATTCATAATGCATTGTGTAAAGGATTGGGACTACTTTTTGCAATTCATAATGCATTGTGTAAAGGATTGGGACTACTTTTTGCAATTCATAATGCATTGTGTAAAGGATTGGGACTATTTTTTGCAATTCATAATGCATTGTGTAAAGGATTGGGACTACTTTTTGCAATTCATAATGCATTGTGTAAAGGATTGGGATTACTTTTTGTAATTCATAATGCATTGTGTAAAGGATTGGGACTACTTTTTGCAATTCATAATGCATTGTGTAAAGGATTGGGACTATTTTTTTGTAATTCATAATGCATTGTGTAAAGGATTGGGACTATTTTTGCAATTCATAATGCATTGTGTAAAGGATTGGGACTACTTTTTGTAATTCATAATGCATTGTGTAAAGGATTGGGACTACTTTTTGCAATTCATAATGCATTGTGTAAAGGATTGGGACTATTTTTTGCAATTCATAATGCATTGTGTAAAGGATTGGGACTACTTTTTGCAATTCATAATGCATTGTGTAAAGGATTGGGACTACTTTTTGTAATTCATAATGCATTGTGTAAAGGATTGGGACTACTTTTTGTAATTCATAATGCATTGTGTAAAGGATTGGGACTACTTTTTGCAATTCATAATGCATTGTGTACAGGACTGGGAGTATTTGTTGTAATTCATAATGCATTGTGTAAAGGATTGGGACTACTTTTGTAATTCATAACTTGCCACCAGACCAAAGAGCAGAGACAAAACTTTTTAAAGGACAAGAAAAGGGGCACCTGAAGTAGATTTCAGCAAAATCGTCTTAAGAAATTATATTACTTTACAGCAAATTTATCGTACTCACGTTAAAAAGGTGTTTTGTTTATTTCCATTTTAAATTTCCAGCAATATTGTCCCCACCGCGCCGTTACATGACGTCATACACGCACAACGTAAATCAGGGGAAGAAAAGGAAATGTTAAACTATGTCCCTGAAAACTTTCTATGCAAAGTTATGTCACTTAGCATTTCGCTTACCTGCTGAAAGGACTTACGTAACTAGCAAAGAAAATGATTAGTTTTTTAAAAAAAAATTAAAATGTCGCTGACTCACCCTCTAGGGTGTGCCACTCACTAACCAAAAAAAACGTATTTTTAATCCTATTGACAAGTACAGCGATTTTAAATTTTACTTAGTTAGTGACGTGTGCGCTACGAATGCAGTGATTATTTTTTCATACTTTACACAATGTTATCTAAACTTGTTTCAAATGCTTTATCGTCAAAATGGCTGCGTCTAACGGTCATCGCGAGAGTTTAAATTTACATGTTTTACACAGAGTAACTCAAGTCTAATATACAGACTAATGCTCAAATCTAATACTCAAGTCTAATATAATATATATATATATATATATTAGAATATATATATAATATATATATATATATATATATATATATAATATGCAAAAAAGCATTATGTAAGTGGTGCAAAATTTCAAGACGAATTTTTTAAGCTTGATGTAAGTATAGGGTTTTCTTGCCCTTTAAAGGAGAGATTATCTATCTTCGTTGACTGTTCTGTTGTTTGTTTCACTATCAGCGCGCATGCGCATTGATATTTCTTAATTTTACACCATCACCTTGTTATCACGTTGCTGTTTTATTTCCTACTGTAGGAACGAGAAACGCAAAGAAAAAAATCGGGTGACTTCAGATCCAGAGACTCTCCTCCAGAGAATCCAGACACTCCACGCATTGATTTTGATCCATCGTGACAGAGAGAATTATGGGATTGCGCGGAAGATTCAAAAGATGGCGCTGGCAGATGAAATGCAAAGCAAAGTGTATCGCCTGTTGTTCCTGTTGTTTTATTTGCTGTAAGAAACCATAGATGGCGCTAGCAAACCAACCATGACGTACGTTCGATCAGGACGTGTACCCATCTAGTAAACTGTTTCCGAAATTTTAGCAAACGATACGGCAACAGTCTACAGTACAATTACGTCATGTAACATTTTTAAAACTACCAATGAAAAACACGAGTTTTATATCAACACAAAGTCGTTCTAGGAACCTACGTCTCCAGTGCAGTAAAAAATAAACCACGGAACTTGACAAGGTAAAGTTGCACCAAGAAGTTTTCAATAAACTAATATGATTAAGAAGCGAGCACCTTCTGAAACTACCAACGAAAACACGAGTTATGTATCAACACAAAGTCGTTCCAGGAACCTACACTTTCAGTGCAGTAAAAATTAAGCCACGGAACTTGCCTACTTGCTTACAGTTGCAACAAGAAGTCTCCAATAAACTGATATGATCTGGCAGCAAGCACCTTCTAAAACTACCAATGAAAACATGGTTTTTGTACCAACACAAAGTTGTTCCAGGAACCTACACTTTCAGTTTGTATAAATTAAGCCACGGAACTTGCCTACTTGCTCACAGTTGCAGCAAGAAGTCTCCAATAAACTGATGTGATTAAGAAGCAAGCACTTTCTAAAACTACCAATGAAAAACACGAGTTTTGTATCAACACAAATTCGTTTTAGGAACCTAAGCTTTCAGTGCAGTAAAAATTAAGCCATAGGCTTTGGGAACAATTGCAGTTAGAGGTCTCCAACGTGGATCTTTAAGGAACTAAGACATGAGGTCTATGCATTACTGGAAGAAATACAATGCTTAAAACTGATGCAAAAATCTATAGAACGTCAACTGACCATTCTTGCAAGAAGAAGTCAAAATCTTTAAGATGCTGCGCGACAAGTTGCTTTAGTCACCACTTGAAAATGTTAGACAATTGAACTTGAAGTAAGTGCTATGTTAAATGTAAGGTGCTGTGTGGCTTTGCAGGTTCACCTGCAATCCGAATGTCCTTGGTTCAAGTCCAAGCTCGACTGGTACCGATTTTTTTTCTCGTTTCTCTAATTTCATTCGATTGTGAAGTAAGAAATTAATAAGTTTGAGCTCATGCTATCACTCATTGATAAAATTAAAACAAAAAAGTCGAAATAACTAATACTTTTTATATACTTTTGATAATTTTTTAATAATTTCTCTATTAGAATTATAATTAGTGTGTTTATCACTACTAGAATTCATCATGTCAATTATTGTTAGCATGCCTTGATAGAATAGCTGCAACATAGCATGTGAATTTTCATACGAATTCAAAGTAACATTCTTACTGTATGTTTCAGCTAACCGAAAAAGGCACCTTATTAGTGAAATACATTGATACGTGCTACACTATTGGTGAACATATTGTTTTTTGTTGCTTTTATGATTTCACGGTTGACCAAGGCATGTTCCCAGCTGTCCAGTGTCCATTTTCGTCCCACCGAGGAGCAATGCATGTCCCGTCAAACCACCAACTCCGGATGTCTCCGATGCGCTTTTCCGGAAGGCTGGCGTCGTGAAGTTTTTCGCATAGATCACAAAATGGCCGCACGCTGTGAGTTTCGCTGTAATAATTTTGCTTCCACGCAAAAAACTCGTTGTACTTCGCGTCGTTTCCGTCCAGTTCGCGGAGGTAATCGGCCAAATGTCGTGCGGATGTAAAATCGAGTGCGTTTATCACGGATTTCTCGGGGGCAATCGCCGCGTAGTCGCCCCCTCCCATGACGACGGGGACAATGTCGCGTGCGGCGGCGCGATAAAGTTTCTCCGTGATGTAATCTTTGCAAAAGCTGTTCTCAAAAGACAGGTAAAACTTGTAGTTCTTCGCTATTTCTTGTACGCACGTTTGTTCGTTCGCACAAGTGTGATTACCACACTTTCCATACACGTGCACGGGTATGTGTTTTCTCAAAGCTTCCACGTATGTTTCCCGTTGGCTGTGGGCGTGGCAGTTTGACACTAGCCATGCTACAAGACCCGTTTTACCCTGAGCAAAATTTTTGGCTTTATCCACCATCTTTGATTTTTCGATAATTTTCCGAAAGCCCCCATAGTAATACTGTAACTCGGAATCGCGACGATACGTCATCGTCCAGTTGAAGATATCCCGTATCTCCTTGCGTTTGTACAGTTTTTGTGATTGGCCGGCAGGCGACTCTGCCATGTACATTATCCAGCGCTGATTGGGTGTTCTCTGTCTGGGTGGGCGTACCATATTTCCACTGCGCAGGTGGAAAATCACGGCATCGCTTTGCAGAAGGAGGGACTTATTGTTAGTGGTTTCGCAGCGGTGTTCGTATCCCATCTGTTTACATTCCTTAAATCTCTCCCTGCCCAGTCCTACCCCAAAGTCAACCTGGTTCCAAAACTTTGTGTAAAAAAGGATCCTTTTGTAAAGTCTGTCTGCTGCTGTCTTGTTGACAATTGCTCGTGGAATTTGAAAATAGTCTTTTGCTAACTTGACATTTTCATTAGGTTCATGAAAAATCCTTTCTGATGAACTGGCATTCCTGAAAATTTCAGCTTGAGAATTGGATTCTGCTGACTTGGCATTTTTGTCGTCATAAGAATGGCCTTCTGACGACTTGGCACTCTTGAAATCTTCAACTTGAAAATAGTCTTCCACTGTCTTGGCACTGTTGGGTTTTTGAGAATTTAAATCGTTTATTTCTAATCTCAGATAGTAGGGTTTTAGCTTCGGCACAACTTGTTGTATGAAAGGTATTTGTATGTTACCTGAATACGTGGATAACTCTTGAACTGCAACCAAGATGCACATTCCTAAAATAAAACCAAAATGAAACGGAAATCTGTGATTTGCAAGTTAATTCAGGAATAATACACTTCGTTGGCCTATTTGCATAAGTGACTCAGTATTTCTTTTTTGCATATTGAAAAAATATTCTTAATTATCTAATTGATTTATGAGCTCATTTTCATCTTGCTCAAGTTTATTGCCATTCAAAAATAATGGAAGGCAACTACTTGGCACTCATAAAAATGCTCTTCTGATTGCTTGACACTCTTGGGCTAATAAAAATGGTCTTCTGATTGCTTGGCACTCTTGGGCTCATAAAAATGGTCTTCTGATTGCTTGGTACTCTTGGGGGTCATAAAAATTGTCTTCTGATTGCTTGGCACTCTTGGGGTCATAAAAATGGTCTTCTGATTGCTTGACATTCTTGGGCTCATAAAAATGGTCTTCTCATTGCTTGACACTCTTGGGCTCATAAAAATTGTTTTCTGACAAGTTGGCACTCTTTGGCTCACAAAAATGGTCGTCTGTTGCTTGACACTCTTGGGCTCATAAAAATGGTCTTCTGATTGCTTGGTACTCTTGGGCTCACAAAAATGGTCTTCTGATTGCTTGGTACTCTTGGGCTCATAAAAATTGTTTTCTGACGAGTTGGCACTTTTGGGCTCATAAAAATGGTCTTCTGATTGCTTGGCACTCTTGGGCTCATAAAAATGGCTTTCTGGCGACTTGGCACTCTTGGGCTCATAAAAATGGTCTTCTGACGTGCTTGGCACTCTTGGGCTCATAAAAATGGTCTTCTGATTCTTGGCACTCTTGGGCTTATAAAAATGGTCTTCTGATTGCTTGGTACTCTTGGGCTCACAAAATGGTCTTCTGATTGCTTGGCACTTTTGGGCTCATAAAAATGGTCTTCTGATTGCTTGGCACTCTTGGGCTCATAAAAATGGTCTTCTGATTGCTTGGCACTCTTGGGCTCATAAAAATGGTCTTCTGATTGCTTGGCACTCTTGGGCTCATAAAAATGGTCTTCTGATTGCTTGTTTGGGTTTGGTTTTTTGTTGTTTGGGTTTGTTTTGTTGGTTTGGTTGGTTTGTTGTTGCACTTTTGGGCTCATAAAAATGGTCTTCTGATTGCTTGGTACTCTTGGGCTCACAAAAATGGTCTTCTGATTGCTTGGTACTCTTGGGCTCATAAAAATTGTTTTCTGACGAGTTGGCACTCTTGGGCTCATAAAAATGGTCTTCTGATTGCTTGGCACTCTTGGGCTCATAAAAATGGCTTTCTGGCGACTTGGCACTCTTGGTCTAATGTTTTCAATGTTGCCCCCCTCCCCCAAATAATTATTCCACTAACGAAAGTGAAATTTTTGACACAACACAAGTATACAATTCACTACTGTTGAACCAGTAGAAAAGCTGGTTGTTTGTTCATTTACAAAAAAATTAAAAGAATACAAGCCAAAAATGGCTTTCTGACGACTTGGCACTCTTGGGCTCGTAGAAAATGGTCTTCTGATTCTTGGCACTCTTGGGCTCATAAAAAGTCATAAGTCATTGAACCGATGCTGCAGAGAAGCTTTGATTTACCCACATGTCACGCGACGGTTGTAATTAAGACGCCTTGCTGTTCTACATTTAACCTTTGACCTATAACAACTGCGCGTGCGCACAACGAAACTGTGAAAAGGCTCATTTATGAAGCCCCCTACCTAGTTACTACCTTTAATTCTGTAATGGGGTTCGTCCTTGAACTTCCTTTCACCGGAAGTTACGTATTGTGCAAAAACTGCTGCTTAAAATCGTTATTTCGTTATAACAGCAGGAAAGAGCGCCATCTGTTTGGAAAAAATGCATCGAAAGTTTAATTTTGTTGAAATTGCAGTTTTTGTTTTTCATATTTTTTGCAAGGCAGTTTAACATTAAGAATTGTAATGGCGGGTTTCGGCTGTTCCTTGGAGAATAGGGTTAAGGTTAGATCGTATACCTGTTGTCAAGACAACCTCTATGGTCCTGTGTAAAATAACGTCGCTGAATCTTGCTTGGTGCTTTAATAAACCTTAAACAAAGAAATTTTCTTTACTAATTTAATGCCATGCAAATGAATAAATTAACCCAATGAATGAGTGAATGACCAAACGAGTGAATGGATGATTGAGGGAAAGAATGAGTGATTGAATAACTTAACCAACGAATGAACGTGTGAACGAATGAATGAAGGAACGAATGAATGAATGCATTAACGAATGAACGAATAATGAACAGTTGAACAAACGAATGCATGATTGAATAAATATGTGATCGAATGAATGAATGAATGAATGAATGAAAGAATAAACGAATGAATGATGGATAAATAAATAATTGATTGAATGACTGAATAAATGAATGAATGAATGAGTGAATGAATGAATGAAAAAATAAATAAATGAATGAATGATGGATAATAAATAATTGATTGAATTACTGAATAAATGAATGAATGAATGAATGAATGAATGAATGGATGGATGAACGAAGGAATGAATTAATAAATGAATGAATGATGGATGGATGGATGGATGGATGGATGGATGGATGGATGGATGGATGGATGGATGGATGGATGAACGAATGAATTAATAAGTAAATGAACGAATGAATAACGGATGAATATACAAATGATTGAATGACTTAATAAATGAATAGATTAACAAATGAATAATTGAATGAATGACTGCCCTTTTTGACAAAATTATGAATTACGTAATAGTTTAATTTATTAAATTATACATTGCAAAATTATGTAATGAATAAAATAAATAAACAAACAAACAGAGACTGAAGTTAAGCTAACATGAACAGCAAACAATCAAATAAATAAATAAGTAAATAAATGAGTTCGTTAGTCAATAATGGCAGTTCAGTAAACATAAATAAACTCTTTGCCATTAAATTCTTACCTACATACAGACCTATTACTGCAAGTAAGAACGTTAAACTTGCCACACATTCAACTAACGTATGAAAACTTACCTGCACACAGACCTATTACTGCAAGTAAGAACGTTAAACTTGCCACACATTCAACTAACGTATGAAAACTTACCTACATACAGACCTATTACTGCAAGTAAGAACGTTAAACTTGCCACACATTCAACTGGCGTATGAAAACTTACCTACATACAAACCTATTACTGCAAGTAAGAACGCTAAACTTGCCACACATTCAACTAACGTATGAAAACTTACCTACATACAGACCTATTACTGCAAGTAAGAACGTTAAACTTGCCACACATTCAACTAACGTATGAAAACTTACCTACATACAGACCTATTACTACAAGCAAGAACGCTAAACTTGCCACACATTCAACTAACGTATGAAAACTTACCTACATACAAACCTATTACTGCAAGTAAGAACGTTAAACTTGCCACACATTCAACTAACGTATGAAAACTTACCTACATACAGACCTATTACTGCAAGTAAGAACGTTAAACTTGCCACACATTCAACTAACGTATGAAAACTTACCTACATACAGACCTATTACTACAAGCAAGAACGTTAAACTTGCCACACATTCAACTAACGTATGAAAACTTACCTACATACAGACCTATTACTGCAAGTAAGAACGTTAAACTTGCCACACATTCAACTAACGTATGAAAACTTACCTACATACAAACCTATTACTGCAAGTAAGAACGTTAAACTTGCCACACATTCAACTAACGTATGAAAACTTACCTACATACAGACCTATTACTGCAAGTAAGAACGTTAAACTTGCCACACATTCAACTAACGTATGAAAACTTACCTACATACAGACCTATTACTGCAAGTAAGAACGTTAAACTTGCCACACATTCAACTAACGTATGAAAACTTACCTACATACAGACCTATTACTGCAAGTAAGAACGTTAAACTTGCCACACATTCAACTAACGTATGAAAACTTACCTACATACAGACCTATTACTGCAAGTAAGAACGTTAAACTTGCCACACATTCAACTAACGTATGAAAACTTACCTACATACAGACCTATTACTGCAAGTAAGAACGTTAAACTTGCCACACATTCAACTAACGTATGAAAACTTACCTACATACAGACCTATTACTACAAGCAAGAACGTTAAACTTGCCACACATTCAACTAACGTATGAAAACTTACCTACATACAGACCTATTACTGCAGGTAAGAACGTTAAACTTGCCACATTCAACTAACGTATGAAAACTTACCTACATACAGACCTATTACTGCAAGTAAGAACGTTAAACTTGCCACACATTCAACTGGCGTATGAAAACTTACCTACATACAAACCTATTACTGCAAGTAAGAACGTTAAACTTGCCACACATTCAACTAACGTATGAAAACTTACCTACATACAGACCTATTACTACAAGTAAGAACGCTAAACTTGCCACATTCAACTAACGTATGAAAACTTACCTACATACAGACCTATTACTGCAAGTAAGAACGTTAAACTTGCCACACATTCAACTAACGTATGAAAACTTACCTACATACAGACCTATTACTGCAAGTAAGAACGTTAAACTTGCCACACATTCAACTAACGTATGAAAACTTACCTACATACAGACCTATTACTGCAAGTAAGAACGTTAAACTTGCCACACATTCAACTAACGTATGAAAACTTACCTACATACAGACCTATTACTCAAGTAAGAACGTTAAACTTGCCACATTCAACTAACGTTGAAAACTTACCTACATACAGACCTATTACTGCAAGTAAGAACGTTAAACTTGCCACACATTCAACTAACGTATGAAAACTTACCTACATACAGACCTATTACTGCAAGTAAGAACGTTAAACTTGCCACACATTCAACTAACGTATGAAAACTTACCTACATACAGACCTATTACTGCAAGTAAGAACGTTAAACTTGCCACACATTCAACTAACGTATGAAAACTTACCTACATACAGACCTATTACTGCAAGTAAGAACGTTAAACTTGCCACACATTCAACTAACGTATGAAAACTTACCTACATACAGACCTATTACTGCAGGTAAGAACGTTAAACTTGCCACACATTCAACTAACGTATGAAAACTTACCTACATACAGACCTATTACTGCAAGTAAGAACGTTAAACTTGCCACACATTCAACTGGCGTATGAAAACTTACCTGCACACAGACCTATTACTGCAAGTAACAACGTTAAACTTGCCACACATTCAACTAGCGTATGAAAACAATGGTAACCATATAAAATAACAGACATAATTACAAAATATTTCCAAACGATAAAGAGCACAGAAATAGATCAAACTTCTGGGCAAAAATCTTCACAAATTTCTACATATTTGGTTCA
>JAQGDQ010002050.1:0-16594 GCA_030141605.1 Tubiluchus corallicola
AATAAAAATACAGATAATTTCACTGAAGTAAATATAAATATAAATGCAATATTATCCAGAAATTACAAAATGGAGCATATACTTGTGCAAATTACATTACAGAATAATTTTGATGCATACAGTTTGAGCCTAAAAGCATAGCTTGACAGGCCAAACTGTACGTGGAAATCTTAAAGAAGTGATTAATAATTGAAATAATAATAATATATACATAAAAGTGGGGGGGGGGTAGTGAATGAAAGATGAAATGGAGCGAGAACTAAGAAAAACTGTGATCATGATTATAAAGTGTTCAGTAACCTGTTGAGCATAGTCACGTTTTATTAAGATTACTATTCACATCTATCTTAGGTTAGCAGTGATAAAATGGTGTAAAATATATGTTCATAGCATGAAAATAATTCTAAATGATAAGAATGCAAAGCATTAATAGAGTAATCTTACAGTAAATAAACAGTTTGTAAAGTATTTACTTTCCACTTCATCACGGTGAACTATCTTCGTGTAAAAGAAATGAAAGCAGAAAAAGAGACAAACACAAGATTTATTTACCTTCGTTCATCTAACAGGCAACACTAGCACTAATGGCCATTTAGCGGCTTACACTCACAACAATACAGCTAGGGACGCAACACAAACAATGAATAACATGTAGGGTATATGACCTGGAGTTGGCAGCCGCTAGTACCGAACTCAAGACAAACACAAGATTTATTTTCCTTCGTTCATTTAACAGGCAACACTAGCACTAATGGCCATTTAGCGGCTCACATTCACAACAATACAGCTAGGGACGCAACACAAACAATGAATAACATGTAGGGTATATGACCTGGAGTTGACAGCTGCTAGTATAGAACTCAAGACAAACGCAAGATTTATTTTCCATCGTTCATTAGCAGGCAACACTAGCACTAATGGCCATTTAGCGACTTACAACAATACAGCTAGGGAGGCAACACAAATAATGAATAACATGTTGGGTATATGCCCTGGAGTTGGCAGCCGCTAGAATCGAACTCAAGACTGCGCGGTTGCAGTGTGAAATCTAAACCACTGGACCACCCAACCCTGGACAACAGCACAAAAAGCACAATGACAAAAAACCATAAATATACCTTTTGAATTTACAGATGTTCGCAGTAGATGTACTTGGTTTGTCAGAATCACCAATATAACAGTAAATATCCTCATTTGCATCAGGTCTGTCTGCATCTTCTGTTCTGCTATAATTAGCAAACATGGTAATCGTTAGCTATACGATAAAACTTGCAAAGAACCACGCAGGACTTCAGGTAGATGAAGATGACTGCTACAGTGTAGTAGAAATGTAGTATATAGTACAAAATCTCTTTTATTGTAAGATATTTGTATTTACAGATGTTTTTCATTGATATAAAAAATTTGGATTAACTTTCCATACAGTGTTCCCTCACTTATCGTAGGTGTTCCATTCCAGGCCCACCCATGATAAGTGAATTTCTGCGAAGTAGGGACACTATACTTATTTTAGTAGTTATACATTATTTTAAGTCTTTATAAACCCTCCCCACACTCTTATACATAACCCTTTCCCATTCGCTTAATAACTTTTTCTATACTGTACATGTACATCTTAAAAAACTTTCCATGAATCAACCAATCGTGTGTTGTGTACAATCTCACGTCGGCAAGTAGCATCTCAAGCGGGCGCAAGTACTACATTTCGTTTTTGGTGTGTATTCATCCGCCGAATAAATACACTATTTACTATAAATGGTAATTTTTATGATTTATAATATTCTTTTAATGTTAGAATTAATACAGCATTGCACACAAAAGTATTTAATAACATATTTATTATTATGTACACAAGATGCCAAACCGCAAATGACCCGTGGGGTACTCAAGAAGTAATTACTTGTTCAGAGCACCCCAAATGAATGTGGACTGAGTGTAATAGAAAAGAGCAGTAAAGGAGTAGAAAGAAAGGTTAATAGAGAATAGAAAGAAGGAGAAAGATGTGATGGTATCTGTATGAGTAACGTGAACTATAGAAATGTAAAAATTGACATAGCCAGCATCGCGATGGATGCCAACAGGGACACCAGTGTAATTAATCAAATTGATTTATTCTGTATAATTTGAAAAGATTTCACTTCTAAGATTTCTTTTGAAGTTATTTATAGATAAAGAATTTTTTTTATCAAAGTTTATATTAGTATTCATACAATCGATTGAACTTGGTTCATAAACTTGCCCTAAAATAATAAACAATATTTTACAAGTAAACGAAACATACTTCCTGTTTCCATCAAAATCTCTGAGCAACTCCAAGCTGCTTAGTTGAAATGGAAAATCATCTTCTTCCTGCTCTGATTCAGAATCTTCCGTTTCCTCGCTTCCTGTTTCATCATCATCGTCGTCTTCATCATCAACTGCTGTGAAACTGACGTACTTGCTCAACCGAAATCCTGACTCTATTCTAGCATTTCTCTAGAAAATTAGGTAACATTTATAACATTTAAAAAGTATTAACACCCTGAAACAGGCACTTTAGCATCACATTATGGACCACCTCATCTTAGTTACGTAATGCAGGCTGATACTGAGATATATCATAATTTCATACAACTTTAAGATTTAATAGATTTATTTTCGCAATAAACATATACATATACATTACATGTGCATCGATAATCAGGTTTTGTTAATACAAAATTATGATACAATTTATGAATTCTGCGCTAGAGACCTAAGAAGCTAGCTTATGGTAGGCCGCTAGAATTAGTTACGAGAAAAATTACAATATATACCGATACAATATTACAATATATACAAATATAAATATGGGTGGGAAGTAATAAAAATATTATTATACTAGAGGGGAAGTTTTTGAAAATGAACAACAACAAATCATGATTGAGTCATCAGTTATACGTTTCAAGTAAGTTTAATTTATAATTTTTTTTAAATATGGACAGCGAGTTGGCGTTTTTAATAGCTGGACCAATTGAATTCCATATGTAAGGGCCATTGTATTTAATAGAATATTTTCTTTTAGTGCAATGATCAGGGATTCTGCCGATACCTGCATTTTCAGTTAAGTTTTGGTTTCAGTGAAATTTTGTAGCGAAAATTTCGCATAATTTTCCGTAGCATTTTTCCGAGGTTTCACTAGTATTTATCCAATTTACCTTTTCTTTTCTCCTGACATGCAGTAAAATCGTCGCCAAATTAGTTCAAATAAAGCGAAAATTTCTATACATAACAGTTTGTAGTGTGGTTCTACTAGCAATGCTTCATCATCATCATCATCATCATCTAATGAATCATACGTCCAGTGACATGATTCTGCTCACCTCCCTATGCCAGGACTCCCTGCTCGCTGCAATGCCCCAAGAGGATTTATTTCTAAGGATCAATGCTGAAGTGTTTAAATCTTTCTGTGCAAAATCTAAATATGTTAACATTTGTCCGCCTGCAGGTTTTTTAGCAGGTTCTATGGCTTGTTGAAGAGCTATCTTCACTGGAATATCATCAGGTAGTCTAAGCGTATGCCCAATCCATCTTAAACTGCGTCTTTTTATTTTTCTTGTCCAAGGTTCTTCTTTTATTGTTTCATATAGATCTTTGTTTGAAATTTTCTTTGGCCATCTAATACCCAAAATGTTTCTGTAATTTCGCCTTTAAAATGCATCGATTTCAGCTTTATGATTTGCTTTTAATGTCCAGAGCTCAGAGTTAAACAGAAATACCGTTTCAACTAAGGCTGAGAATATTCTAATTTTTGTTTCCAAAGAAATCTTCCGATTTTCAAAAACTTTTGTGAGTTTTGAGTAAGCTGATAATGTCATTATCTTTCGTCTTGATATGTCGTCTTCTGTTGCCAGCAGGCTACCGAGATACTTGCATCTTTGCCATGATTCGTCACCATGGCGTGTTATATGAAACTCTTCAGTTTTATTTTTGTTTACAACGAGATCCATTCTGTTCAGTTTCTCCTCTATTGAGTTTTTAATTTCATCTACTTCTTCTTTGTTTCTTGTAATCAAAAAATCTTACAAACATCTTTTTCGTTTGCGTGTGTGGCAATATGGTGCATCTTCGAGGAAGGTCCTTTAAGATGATAGACTAAAATTTTGCAAACATTAACTAATTTCTCATTATCCGAACTGATCCGCATATTCGATCCGAATTTAGCTAACCAAGCCGGTTATAATCCATATCCGGAAATCAATTTGAGGAAATATTCGATGATATCCGGTATTCGCTATCCGGCAAAAAGTCTATCCGAAACAACACTAATAATTAATTACTTTTTATAATCACATGATGCAAAGCCTAATCTGCATAATGAGATTAAGCTGCACAAATAAAAATCTGTAACAACGGGAAATCATTTACCTGTAAAATTTCATCAGTCAGGCATGAACTACCTGTCCGCAACTTGAAAAGATTCTCCAGACCAAAGATTTCTCCCTTTTTCCCGGGATCTCCGCAAACTCCGTGAAAGTATCGCTTTGCGTTTTCCGACCCTACGGCTACTCGATCAAGCTGCTATAATTTGAATTTAAAAAAGTTTACATTTAAAGCAAATAGTTCAAGTTATTCCACTTGATTTTTGCATTCTTTCTGCTCTTTCCTAAACATACCCCCTTACAAGCAAAATGATTTTAGCACGATTAGCATTACATGTAATATAATAGGGTAAGTAGTGCTATTTACGTTGGTATATTCATTACGTTGTTAGTAGCGAATACAGCATTTCATTAATGTTATTAACTGTGAAACCTTTCATTATGTATTCATTATGCAAAGTCCAGAACAGAATGTACGCTATTATGTCAACAAGTCCATAAGAATCAGGAATGAGAATGACAAATTGCAAAAAACTCTGAAACAGGCAGGGGTTTTTGGGGCCACCTAGGCCCCCAATGGGGCTCAAGGGGGCGAAGCCCCATTGGAACCAGAAACAAATTGCAATTTTGTGACCGTAGAGAACCTCTAAGTGGACTTAAAATATCAATTACCTTGTTTCATGTATAATTTAAAACACCCAACTATCAAGGATACATGATACCTAATTTTCTCAAAAACGCCTAAGTATTGGCCGTTCCTATGCAAAAGTATATAAAAACTGTCTGCATTTGACTCAAATAACTCCGCACAATTGATTCTATATTTTTATACATAGAGATATACACGTGGTTACACTGATGTACGTGATGTAAACAAAGTGACAGCCTGCCAACTAGCGGTCAGTTTGTGAAATAATGTACTGGGTCCCCGTAAAAATTTTCTCAACGAATTTATGCAATTTGCAAAAATGGCACTACCTGTCTTCCAAAAACTCGGAATTCCGCGTATCCGCAGAAAATTCTCATCCCTGTACACTGTATTTTAAGATGCACCTTAACAGCAACGTCATACCAAACACTGCAGTTTAGAACTGCAGGTGTACTTACCTGCTTATAAACCTGTCTCAGGTAGATAATTTCCTCTACGGTACCAGTCGAAATAAGTCTATAAACTCTCACGTTGCGTCTCTGTCCTATACGATAAGCCCTGTCCTGAGCCTGCAGGTCATGTGAAGGATTCCAGTTTGGATCAAAAATCACAACAACATTGGCACCAGTGAGATTAATGCCAAGACCACCAGCCCTGCGAGAATCAACCAAATTATCATTAAAACAGAACTTTTGCTTGCAAACTTTAGAAAAAGCATCAGAATTAGAAACTGCTGAAAAGTATTTGTTAAATTGTTATTATTAATAACAAAGAACAAAGATTTTGCTTGCAAATTTTACAAAAAAACGTTAGAATTAGAAACAGATGAAAAATATTATCATTAATAACAGAGATTTAAACGATAAAATATAATTCATTTACTTAGTAGACAGGAGAAATATGAAGATGTCTGAATTGAGGTTGAATTGCCGAACGTAAGTTTGCCGCAAGCTGATTTTCGTCGTACCGTCAATTCGCCTGTATGCTTCACCAATACTGATCACATACTGTTCCAAAATGTCCAGCAACTGGAACAAAATTTGTTTAAAGGAAGACCGGATGATTGTATAAACACAAGTTCAGAACAAAGAATGCTCTGAAATATTGAAAACTACGATAGCTTATTTTAAAGCTTAGATTAAGTAATAATTACCTGGGATACTCAAATTTCGTTAAACTTTCAAAGCTACGCGCGGCTCAGTGAATCTACTAAGACTGGCAACGGCGCCCTTTTGTCACATTCGCGTGGCCGACAAATAGAAGGCGGTACCGTGATAAACATGATCATGAACTGCAGTGTTAGTTTCTGACGTCATATGATGTAAAGCCCATTTTTCGTGACATCACGCGTTTAAGCAGTACTGTGACACTTATTCAAATGTGTTTGACGCGCAAGGGAAGATGCCTGTCATTGCACAAGGTGTAGTTAGTTTCTGACGTAAGCAAAAACTAACGGACTGTGTCCGTAGTATGCGGGACTTTTTAACAGTGCAGATTTTGTCTGATTCTTCCGATATCCGTAAAAGCGAGATCTGGCAAACCGAGGCATGAGTGTCCGAAACGAACCAAAGCTTCCATAGGAAGTATCGTAAACAAATTGAGATGCGTTGCAGAGGCAAAAATCAATGCATCAATGCTGCTTAAATCATATAAATTAAATGCTTTGGGAGTTCTTTGCGAGGAGTCGTTAAGCGATGATTTACTGTATAAGGTTTTCCCGTATAGAGGTTCACATACAGCAAGCTGGAGTCCAGCACATAATGACAAGTCAAGTTAATGTGGATTGTTACGGCAAAACTGAAGTCTCCGTCTCCGACTCATTATCGAGCCTAATCATTCAGTAGGGTGCTGAACCCAGCAGAGACATCACAAGTCCGCTCGGATGCAATTACAACCTCCCTCATCGATATAAACAGCCAAAACCACCCAGAGTGAGCACTGAAAGTGGCAAGACCAGTCACTAACCATCCTCACTGTTGCTTAATTTGGATCACTACCCACACACCGTGAAACTCAGCTGTTTTCATTGTACCCATTTTTGTTAAGTACCATTTATGAGCACTGAAAGTGGCACGACCAGTCACTAACCATCATCACTGTTGCTTAATTTGGATCTTTAAACACACACCATGACTACACAGCTGTTCTCATTGTACCCATTTTTGTTAAGTACCATTTATCAATGCCAGACAACAGCATACCAAAGAAGATACTCTATGGAGAACCTGTGTCTGGAAAGAGAAAGGTTGGACGACCAAAGAAACGTTTCAAAGACAGCCTGAAGGCCTCACTCAAGGAGCTCAGCATGGATATCCGTTCAATGGAAACCCTTGCACAAGATCGCTCAGCATGGCGGAGTGCCATCACCACAGGGACTAAGACAGCAGAGGCAAAAAGAATTGAGGAGGCAGAGGAGAAGCGCAGGAGACGCAAGGCGTGTGACACTGCCAAACAACAGGTCCAAACACCCAGCCTCACCTGTGCCAAATGCCAAAGAAGTTTCCAGGCCGGAATTGACCTAGTCAGTCATCTTCGAGCTCATCAAAGGAATGACAACCTCCCAAACTGACCCTTTATTCCCATCACTATGGTCATCTTCGATTCGAAGGACGAACATCATCATTTATCATTAACAAATTGGCATAAAGATGCACTGCATGTCACTATGGTTACATACATAATAATTGTTAAACAGATGAAGCAAGTGCACTATAATTATACAAGGCTCAACAAACACAATACGCCATCAGAGAAAAATGAAGAACTAGAAGATATATCACCTGTGTTGAATATGAGAACAATAGAACCTTTGCCGTCTCTTTCTTAAACAACTGCAGTAACCCTTGTAGAACTTCCATCTTACCACAGTAACGTGGATTTGACAGCGTACAAAACGCCTCTTCTTTTACTTGCCGAAAATAGCCCGGGCACTGTGACTTGACCGCTTCGTAAATTTCTTCAGCAAGGCAGGCCTAGTGAAAATGAACTTAACATTTGAACGAATAAACAAAAACTACAATGCCATGAAATTGCAGTGCTTAAACAGCGACGTGGAAGTTGGAATTGTACATTGTAGTTAGGTGCTGCCATCTATGTGCTAATCCTGTTACATTCTACCAGCTGACTTACCTTCAGTATAATTGTATGGTCCAGTGACTACATACACACTGGTCCTCTCCCTATCTAAAATTTATGGTTGTTGTGAAGCCTGTGCAAGTCTGCATAGGTCAAGTTCTACACCTGTATACTGGCTGTGAAACAGGTTTTACTGACTGTTTTTGTTTTCTAGTTTTTGCTCAATGTTCAGTGCAGCAGTTTTGCTACTCAAGTTTTCTATAGTTTAATAAACACTTTTCTGTTGTGTGCAGTGCAAATATTTATTATAAATTTTTGGTTCCTATCCATACTTCTCTGTGCCTAAACTCAATCATAACAAAGTTATTGAACAACAACTTCAAAATGACTCACAAGCATACTTACTAGCACTTTTTAACAAAGATAAGTATTTTTTGGCCTTTTCCGATATCTCAGAACTACGTAGTTTAGAAAAAAATTAATTTATTTGAACACAAGAAAAACAGTTCAATTTCAATTTTCAATTCAATTTTAATTTATTTATTAAATATATCCACAATGATCATTACAGCATTGTACATAAAAGTATTTAATAACATATTTATTATTATGTACACAGGATGCCAAGCCGCAAATGACCCGTGGGGTACTCAAGAAGTAATTACTTGTTTAGAGCACCCAAATGAATGTGGATTGAGTGTAATAGAAAAGAGCAGTAAACGGGTAGAAAGAAAGGTTAACAGAGAATAGAAAGAAGGAGAAAGATGTGATGGTATCTGTATGAAGTAATGTATGAAGTAATGAATGTGGACTGAGTGTAATAGAAAAGAGCAGTAAAGGAGTAGAAAGAAAGGTTAATAGAGAATAGAAAGAGGAGAAAGATGTGATGGTATCTGTATGAAGTAATGAATGTGGACTGAGTGTAGTAGAAAAGAGCAGTAAAGGAGTCGAAAGAAAGGTTAATAGAGAATAGAAAGAAGGAGAAAGATGTGATGGTATCTGTGTAAAGTAAGGTGAACTATAGAAATGTAAAAATTGACATAGCCAACAACGCGATGGATTCCGACAGGGACAGCAGCGTAATTAATCAAATTAGAAAATAATTAGAAAAAATTTCACTTTTAAGATTTCTTTTGAAGTTATTTATAGATAAAGAATTTTTTATGTATTCGTTGATGTTATTCCAAAGTCTAAGGGGCAGGGTTAGTGTTCATAATTGCAATGACTCATTTGCTTATCAATAAACACTGGGCAGTATTTCAGGGCTACAAAATAATAAGACAGCAGTTCTAGTTTTATAGTTTTATAAAATGTATCGTTGTTTACTAAACACTCCCTAATTACAGTGTGTCATTGCATGTTTTTTCTCGTGATTACAGTCGACCCTTGTTAAACCGGACCCCGTTAGCCCGGATATCGGATAAGACGCACGTCATCCGTGGTAAAGGAAACTGACCGATTTCCGTCCGAGCCGGAGCGCTAAACACAACACGGCCTACCAACTGTACAATAATTTCTTTATCCTCACAGGTTAACTATTTTAAAGTAATATACAGTATAGTATATAGTGCAATGTATATAGGCCTTATTAAGGTGATTATTCCTGTATAATATAGACCATATATAGGCATATCGGATAAATCGGACAATCGACTAAACCGGACCACCCACCCCCCAATTAGTCAGGTTTAACGAGGGTTGACTGTACTAATCATTTTGGAACTCAAATGAAAACACAAAAAATACTTAACTTCAGTTCCACTTCCCTCTTCACCAATTCTGCAGTAATCTGTGGAAACTAGTCTGCACTATTTTAGCTTTTCTTAGAAAATCATAATTACAGAGAAAATCGTGAAAAAAAAACACGACGCATATGCGAGTGTATGGCAGTTTTGAAGCCACATTCTGGAACCTCCATATAGGAATTTTGTATAGATCAGGAAACATCCCAAGAATGGCGAAAAAAAAACACGACGCATATGCGTGTGTATGGCAGTTTTGAAGCCACATTCTGGAACCTCCATATAGGAATTTTGTACAGATCAGGAAACATCCCAAGAATGGCGAAAAAACCATTCTGTAGCATCAAAGTTGGCATATAAGCACGCAACAAAGTAAATAGATTAGAAGATTTGTGCAGTTAGAAAGTTTGAAGAAATCAAGTGCAGAAATGACCTTCTGTACCTGCTGACCACTGGTCTTTTCATTGGGCAACAACAGAGTAAATAGATTAGAAGATTTGTGAAGTTAGAAAGTTTGAAGAAATCAAATGTAGAAATGACCTTCTGTACCTGTTGACCACTGGTCTTTTCATTGGGCAACAACAGAGCTGCATGATTAGCTGTCTTCAATAGCAGAGCCAAATATGAGAAAGTTAGAGAATTCACAAAAACGCCCTTTCCGTTTTTCTGTAAAAGAAATAGAGCGTAAATTCAAATTCACATCCTAGAGATGGCGTCATACCAACATGAATCATTCTACTGTAATTTTATTCATTCTGTAACACATTTATACTGTAAAATATATGGTATAAAATGTATACCATAGTCCCAATATATACTGTAAATTTAAACTCCCGCGATGACCATTAAGTGCAGCCATTTTAATGTTAGATCGTTTGAAACAAGTTTAGATAACATTGCTCGAAGTTTGAAAAAATAATGCGAGCATTCATAGCACACATGTTACTAACTAAGTAAAATTATTGTATCTTGCCAATAAGATTAAAAATATGTTTTTGGTTAATGAGTGGCGCACCCTGGAGGGTGAGCCAGCGACATTTTACCAATTGGCACGAACATTTTTAATTTTTATTTCTAGTTATGTAAATGTTTGTAGCTGGTCAGTGAAATGCTAAGTAATATAGATTTGCATGGAAAGTTTTTTGGGACATAATTTAACATCGCCTTTTCTTCCCTTGCTTTACGTTTGCGTATATGACGTCATGTAATGGCGCAGTCGAAACAGTATTGGGAGAGATTTAAAATAAAAACAAACAAAAATTCCTTCTAATTCGAGTACGATATGTGGATAAAATTGCCGTAGAATAATATAATCCTTAATGCGATTTTTCTGAAACCTGCTTGACGTACCCCTTTTCTTGTCCTTTAACCAGAATTTCTTAGCAATAGTTTCTATGTGAGAAATTCCGGACCACGCCTATATGGTTCTAAATGCGAAGACTACTGTATTTATTAGTGCCTAACTTAATCAAGTTTCACAACTTGACTTACATCCACTTCATAAGCTTAGCAGAATTTCGAAAAATGATAAACAGACTGAGACACTTCAAAATGCGATTAAGCTTTCACAGTATGAGTGAAACCAACATAACTTAATATATATCAGCCTTACATCGCAAGACGTTTAGTATTATTAAACAAACTTAGATAGACCATCGGTCTTTCAAGCACGGCACAATTAACATCCTGAATCACTAACCTTATAACAACATTTTCGCCTTTGCTTGGAGCTACCGCAGTCACACGGCTCAGCTTGTTTCAAGATCAACTGCACATCTTCAGTAGCCAAGATTGCTTTATATGCAGCTGCCTGTATGTCAGCTAATTTACAAAACACTACGCTGTCATCTGTAAAAATACTTTACAATAATTTGCTTGCTTCCATGTTAAGAGATGTCATTTTATCATGGAATCATTGAAGATCAGTATTCTACACTATTTTACAGGCTCACACTGTGGACTACTTGTGGTCTGTACATTAGAAACTAATTAGAAACTAAAGAATTGATCAAAATATATGGTAGCACCTTACAGGAGCATTATGAGATGTCATTTTATCAAGGAATCATTGAAGATCAGCATTCTACGCCATTTTACAGGCTCACACTGTGGATTACTTGTGGTCTGTACATTAGAAACTAATTAGAAACTAAAGAATTGAACAGAATATATGGTAGCACCTTACAGCAGCACTATGAGATGAAGTTTTTATCATGGAATAATTGAAGAACAGTATTCTACACTATTTTACAGGCTCACACAGTGGACAACTTGTGATCTATACATTAGAAACTAGAGAATTGATCAGAATATATGGTAGCACCTTACAGTAGCATTATTTTGCCTTCAGCTTTGGTCGTTCTCAATGCCAAGTCAGTAGTGATGAAAATGAAAAAACATTTTATGTTGGATGTTGCACTTACAAGTATAAAAGGCAACACTAGCGCAAGACCATCTTTGTACTTATTAGTCAGCCAATTTTATCAGAAGAAGAATCTTGGGGTGGTGTATATAAAAGTAATCTGGAAGCTTTACAAATTACCCAGAACAAAATTCTCAAACTAATATATCATGTAAGGTATGACCATCCCACAAATATAATTTACTTGTCTGTTAAAACTCTTAAAGTGAAAGAAATATATGACATGTATTGTCTTCATTTCATGTATCAGTATCATAATTCACTACTTCCAGCAGCTTTTCAGTCATACTTTAGTCCAGTTTCAAATCAACATGATCATTACACAAGACATTCAGTCGAAAACTATGTACTCCACCTTCCAAAAACAAATATAATGAAACAGTCATCAAAATATAATACTATTAAAATATGATCATCAATTCCGCGTAAAATGAAAACTCTTAAACTTTATCAATTTGAAAAAGCATCAAAGAATTACTTACTACAACGGTATAATTAACTCACAATTTTACTAATCCTGATCTTAAGTTACTAACAAAACTTATTTTGTTCTAATGTACGTTATAACTGATGAAAATGTAATGTTAATTGTCAATTGTTTCACTTATCTGGAGGAGGACTCGAAAGCTCAATGCTCCGTCCCCCTCCTCACAGTAACTAGCATAGTTTTTTTTTTCAATGTTATATCAATTTGTATGTATGTTTGAGTTGCTGTGGAATAAATTCATAATTCATTAGTCTGTGACGAAAGCATGAAAGAAATTATACAAATAATATTGCTTTTAATTGTATAACTATAGGTTGCCATATTATATTTGCTTACTAAATTTACATAGCAACAACAACTATAGGAACTCCTAATATCAGAGCAGAAGGGTTCATATAATTATCTAAGGGGTCTAACAATACTGGGGAAAGAGCTTACATAGAGACGAAGAGAATATAATACTTTTCTTTCTCTCAAGGTAAGACCTGCACATTTCAAAACAAGTTGATAAACAAACAGGAATTTACCTTTTGTTGGCAGTTGGTCAATGATTATCAACTTTGTTCTTCGGAGTAACCATTTACTTTTCAAGCTTGAAAATTTGCACTTTTCTAGAAAAGTAACAGGCAGTTACTGCGCGGGTTAATATATTATCCCATAATATAATAATGATAAATAATAATAATATATATATATATATAATAATAATATTAATAATATGGTAATATGATATTAAATATGATATTAATAATAATAATAAAAATTAATAATAATAATAGTATATTAACAATAACAATAACAATAACAATAACAATAACAATAACAATAACAATAACAATAACAATAACAATAACAATAACAATAACAATAACAATAACAATAACAATAACAATAATAATAATATTAATAATATTAATAATAATAATAATAATAATAATAATAATAATAATAATAATAATAATAATAATAATAATAATAATAATAATAATAATAATAATAATAATAATAATAATAATAATATATATATTATATATTATATATTGTATTATAATAATAATATATATATATAATATATGTATATATTGTATGTATGTATGACATGTCATACGTGACAGCAGCAACCATCATGTGTATGGGCCATCATCTAACAATAACATCATATGTATTAACAAATATTATGGCGTATGCTGGCAGCATCAGCGTGGCTGTGTATGCGTGACCATTAGGCGCAACAACAAGCGCTGGTAGCTATTAAAAATAATAATGCATCATAAATCTCGCGCTTTTTGCGCGCTGCATCTCTCTCTGTTTAATTTCTTTTATAAAAGGGAAGATATAAAACATTCCCAGATAATACTGTGATTAACATTGGTAGAAATGTGCAGTTATGTGCAAAGGCTTAAAACACAGGAAAACCCTCCACCTTCTTCCTTTACTATTCTTAAAAAATTCCTCTTGAAATTTTATACCACTTACGTACTGCCTTTTCGCATGCAGGGCTTGCATTGGCAGTAACGCTGTATAAAACGCGTAAACTTAAACTTCTGCGACGACCATTAGATGCAGCCATTTTGACAATAAGTTATTTGAAACAAGTTTAGATAACATTATGTAAAGTTTGAAAAAATAATCAGAGCATTCATAGCACACATGTTACTAATTAAGAAAAATTTTAATTTACTGTATTTTGTTAATAAGATTAAAAAACGTTTTTTGGTTAGTGAGTGGTGCACCCTGGAGGTGAGTCAAAGACATTTTACCAATTAGTGAAAACATTTTAAATTATTAATAATTTTCTTTTCCAGTAACATAAATCTTTCAAGAAGGTAAGCAAAATGCTAAGTAACATAACATTTTATGGAAGGTTTTTTGCAACATAGTTTAACATTTAATTTTCTTCCCCTGATTTACATTATGCATATATGAAGTCACATAATGGCACACTCGGAACAGTACTGCGGCAGATTTAAAATGAAAACAAACAAAAAATCCTTTCAACGCGAGTACGACATCCCCATAAAATTGCTCTAAATAAATATCATTTTTAAGGCGATTTTTCTGAAACCTATTTCATGTACCCCTTTTCTTGTCCTCTAAGATGACAATGAGTTCAATTTAAAACAATGCCGACTACTGCCCATCACGAGAAGTTACTATAGAACTGACCACTAGAATAATAAGTGCTCACTTTTACGGGCTTCAGCTAGCTCACGCTTTGTCGCATCGCGTCGTTGACCTTGCTCAATAACATTCACAAATTCTTCAGTAAAATCCTGTAACTGACCCAAGCAACCGGGATTGGCCCTATGAATAAATTAGTATAAAGAAATATGAAATTGTGTTGAACTGTGAGAGACTGAAGTTAGTGTAGACTGTTGTAGACTGGTTCACGCTGGGGGTTGATACAAAGAATATGAAATTGTATTGAACTGTGAAAGACTGAAGTTAGTATAGACTGTTGTAGATTGGTTCACTCTGGTGGTTGAAACAAAGAATATGAAATTGTGTTGAACTGTGAGAGACTGAAGTTAGTGTAGACTGTTGTAGACTGGTTCACTCTGGTGGTTGAAACAAAGAATATGAAATTGTGTTGAACTGTGAGAGACTGAAGTTAGTGTAGACTGGTTCACTCTGGTGGTTGAAACAAAGAATATGAAATTGTGTTGAACTGTGAGAGACTGAAGTTAGTGTAGACTGTTGTAGACTGGTTCACTCTGGTGGTTGAAACAAAGAATATGAAATTGTGTTGAACTGTGAGAGACTGAAGTTAGTGTAGACTGTTGTAGACTGGTTCACTCTGGTGGTTGAAACAAAGAATATGAAATTGTGTTGAACTGTGAAAGACTGAAGTTAGTGTAGACTGGTTCACTCTGGTGGTTGAAACAAAGAATATGAAATTGTGTTGAACTGTGAGAGACTGAAGCTAGTGTAGACTGTTGTAGACTGGTTCACTCTGGTGGTTGAAACAAAGAATATGAAATTGTGTTGAACTGTGAGGGACTGAAGTTAGCATAGACTGCTGTAGACTGATTTACTCTGGTGGTTGAAACAAAGAATATGAAATTGTGTTGAACTGTGAGAGACTGAAGTTAGTGTAGACTGTTGTAGACTGGTTCACTCTGGTGGTTGAAACAAAGAATATGAAATTGTGTTGAACTGTGAGAGACTGAAGTTAGTGTAGACTGTTGTAGACTGGTTCACTCTGGTGGTTGAAACAAAGAATATGAAATTGTGTTGAACTGTGAAAGACTGAAGTTAGTATAGACTGTTGTAGACTGGTTCACTCTGGTGGTTGAAACAAAGAATATGAAATTGTGTTGAACTGTGAGAGACTGAAGTTAGTGTAGACTGTTGTAGACTGGTTCACTCTGGTGGTTGAAACAAAGAATATGAAATTGTGTTGAACTGTGAAAGACTGAAGTTAGCATAGACTGTTGTAGATTGGTTCACTCTGGTGGTTGAAACAAAGAATATGAAATTGTGTTGAACTGTGAAAGACTGAAGTTAGGGTAGACTGATTTACTCTGGTGGTTGAAACAAAGAATATGAAATTGTGTTGAACTGTGAGAGACTGGAGTTAGTGTAGACTGTTGTAGACTGGTTCACTCTGGTGGTTGAAACATAGAATATGAAATTGTGTTGAACTGTGAGAGACTGAAGTTAGTGTAGACTGTTGTAGACTGGTTCACTCTGGTGGTTGAAACAAAGAATATGAAATTGTGTTGAACTGTGAGAGACTGAAGTTAGTATAGACTGTTGTAGACTGGTTCACTCTGGTGGTTGAAATAAAGAATATGAAATTGTGTTGAACTGTGAGAGACTGAAGTTAGTGTAGACTGTTGTAGACTGGTTCACTCTGGTGGTTGAAACAAAGAATAT
>JAQGDQ010001892.1:7500-22097 GCA_030141605.1 Tubiluchus corallicola
GATAACTTAATGTAAATAAGGATGAAGTAAATGATGTAATAATTTGAGTAGTGCGAGGTAAGCGTACGACCATACGGTCATTAACACACTCACCTTACTTAAATGAAAAAATGATTATAGTTATGCATGCTTCTGTAGATAACTTAATGTAAGTAAGGATGAGCAATAAACCTGAAAGTTGAGAAAGTCAAACATAATATGTAATTACGACTTTGAGTGAGTCTTAAAGAGTGAAAAAAATTATTTAAATAGTTACGAATATGAAATATGTGATTATCTGTCACTGCACCACTTACTTGTATTACAATGCACCATATTACTTACTTGTATATACAATGATATACATTCACACATATATGTATCCAAATTTAAGTTCGGGAAAAGAGATTAAATTATATATTATACTTGCAGTAATAGCTATAATTGTATAGAATATTTAAATACAATTGATGGTAGTAATATAGCCACCATAACCATTAAAGATGGGCTATGGGGAGGGAGGAGGCAAATTATAAGAATATTAGTGATTCATTAGCAAAATTAATGCTACATTAATACATTCAAAATTTTTGTATCACTGGTATTTGCTGGTTATATGCTAAGAGTATTCAAGGACTTATTTTCCAAGTAGAAACAGATACAGATATCGGCTGCGATGAATGAATAATTTTATTTTAATTGCTTTATACATTTTATTAAAAGGTATAAATGACACGTTTTCCATGACTGTTTACTATTAATTTTCATTCACCATTACGCTCTACTTCTTGACTGATTTACTTCAGAAATTTCTTTTTGAGTTTTCTTCCCGCTTTTTTCGGGAAACCCTTTTTATTCAGTTTAAAAATTTAGTACATGAATCCAGTCTATGTCGTCTGGATAATGTTTTTACTTCAGTTACGACTGATAGGATTCCTAGGTAGTGCAGGTGTGATGCGGAATGTATAACGTCTCAAAGATAATTATTGTATCTATGGTCTTGTAGTTCAGTTTATTGTATCTATGGTCTTGTAGTTCATGGTATTTGTTACAACACATAATAAATAGTTTTGCAGAAGCTAATATATAAAGGCTTTATATAAGTTTGAAAGTGTAAAACTTATGATTTGGCTCTAACCATTTTTGCTTTTCTTTTTGTTGACGAATGAGGGTGTGGATAGCTGTGCTAAATCATGATTATGATTAAATTAGTGATTAAATTATTAATTTATTGTTTCAGGATTAAATGCTTGACGATGCAAGATTAAACTATCGTCGTGGCTAGAAGCCTAGTTAAGTGTGGCATCACGTGACCAGCTGATGTCCGACCCGATGACTCAGAAGTAGATTGATGATGTAATCCTTATGCGCAGAAGCTCACGGCGCATTAGGTAGTTAGACAAAAGTGTTTTGAGGCCCGCACCTCGGGGGAAATTATGAACTGACTTGAAGACGTAGGGCTGGCATTACTATCCTCTTATATTTACCGTGTTGTGGTTGTTGTTTAATAAATGTGTAGTTTATTAAATAAAGTCTTGATAGTTTGCCATGCCCATCGTGGCTACTTCACACGCCACACAATAAACAACAATAATCAGCAAGCAGATTTAACCACAAAAATAAATAAACTTTAACCAAATTATTTTACTTTACGTGGTTACCAGAAACTGGTCCCTAAAAATGTTCAAAATCACTTTCAGTTTGTTTTCTTTCCTTTCTCTTCCATCATTCTTTGATACAATTCGATTATCGTTTATCGATCAGAAATTTAACGAAGAAAAATAAAGCAAGAAGAAGACAGCAATAGTTTTTACGATGTTTTTAATATTTTTTACAACTTTGAAAAGCCACGTTTTAAACAAGCAATATGGCGCATCTTCTGAAAGTGTGGTTTCACTAATTAATACATAAGGATTAGCAAGCCTTTTCACAGTTTTATTGTGCGCACGCGCAGTTGCTGTAGGTCAAAGGTTGAGTGTACCACAGCGACGCGTCTTAACTACAACTGTCACATGACGTGTGAGTAAACAACGCCGTCTGCCGCATTAGTTTAGTAACGTCAGTAGCTTTACGTGAAATTTACTTAATTATGCATTAGTCTGTGCGTAGAGTGATTTACTAGCAGGATCTTGCTTGGGAATAAGAAAAAATGAACTAGGTAAGGTTCTAGCTAGCTGTTAAAACTGTTACTATTACAATAGCTTGGGCTGTGAGGCATTGTCAAGTGTACACAAATGCGTTGTCTGGTACACTTATAACCTTTGAACTTTTTACGCTGGAAATGTGAAAAGGTATGCTGTACGACATTACTGTGAACACATGTTTAGAAGAGGTGCCATATTGCCGGTTTACACGTAATTACACACTTGACTTGTATAAGTTGTACACATTATACATTATTTTATGTAATTTGAAATCCAGCTGTAGTATTTACTGATACGTGTATAGACGGCAGCTCTGCCTGAACTGCACGGGTATCCTCCCCACGATGCCACGCCCACTTGCCGTTTAATCCCACGAAAATCTATCATGACGAGTGGGTTGCCAGCGTCACCCTGAAAGTTCAATTATGTAGCTATTAATTTCCAATAACAGAATCTTATTCTTAGTGCTTTGTTTTGGCTGCGTATAGACTGTCAGTGTGTATCAAAAAGTGCACGTTATGAAATTTTATACTTGTCGAAAAACATTTGTGAGCATTTTGATAATTGTAACATAACAGGTAGTGTCACGTGACATGTAACATCACACATGCACGCAGCATCACATGTGATAATTCCGTATTATGCTATGCGAGTAGCATCGCATGACATGCATCATCACCCGACATGTAATGGGGTGAAATAACAAGTAGCATCACATGAGTTGTACCAAATACGTATTACGTTACGTAAGTGACAAATAGCATAAAATGAAATGTAGCTTCACATGATGTGCTACATCACAAGGCATGTAACATCGCAATATATGTAACATCACATGCAGTATCATATCATGTTACATCACATGGCACGTAGTATCACATAATGTAGCATCACATGACATGCAGTATCACATAATGTAACATCACTTAAAACATAACATCATGTGACATGCAGTATCACATAATGTAGCATCACATGACATGCAGTAACACATAATGTAACATCACTTAATACATAACATCACGTGACATGCAGTATCACATAATGTAACATCACTTAATACAAAACATCACGTGACATGCAGTATCACATAATGTAACATCATTACTTGCGCTACTAGGACATACAACTTGATTCTGACGTCATGTTTACTTGCGCTACTAGGACATACAACTTCATTCTGACGTCATGTTTACTTACCCTACTAGGACATACAACTTGATTCTGACGTCATATTTGCTTACCCTACTAGGACATACAACTTGATTCTGACGTCATGTTTACTTACCCTACTAGGACATACATCTTGATTCTGACGTCATATTTGCTTACCCTACTAGGACATACAACTTGATTCTGACGTCATGTTTACTTACCCTACTAGGACATACAACTTGATTCTGACGTCATATTTACTTACCCTACTAGGACATACAACTTGATTCTGACGTCATACTTACTTACCCTACTAGGACATACATCTTGATTCTGACGTCATGTTTACTTACCCTACTAGGACATACAACTTGATTCTGACGTCATACTTACTTACCCTACTAGGACATACAACTTGATTCTGACGTCATGTTTGCTTACCCTACTAGGACATACAACTTGATTCTGACGTCATGTTTACTTACCCTACTAGGACATACATCTTGATTCTGACGTCATACTTACTTACCCTACTAGGACATACATCTTGATTCTGACGTCATGTTTACTTACCCTACTAGGACATACAACTTGATTCTGACGTCATATTTACTTACCCTACTAGGACATACAACTTGATTCTGACGTCATATTTACTTACCCTACTAGGACATACAACTTGATTCTGACGTCATACTTACTTACCCTACTAGGATATACAACTTGATTCTGACGTCATGTTTATTTACCCTACTAGGACATACAACTTGATTCTGACGTCATGTTTACTTACCCTACTAGGACATACATTTTGATTCTGACGTCATACTTACTTACCCTACTAGGATATACAACTTGATTCTGACGTCATGTTTATTTACCCTACTAGGACATACAACTTCATTCTGACGTCATGTTTGCTTACCCTACTAGGACAAACAACTTGAGTCTGACGTCATGTTTACTTACCCTGCTAGGACATACAACTTGAATGTGACGTCATATTTTCATACCCTACTAGGACATACAACTTGATTCTGACGTCATGTTTGCTTACCCTACTAGGACATACAACTTCATTCTGACGTCATGTTTACTTACCCTACTAGGACATACAACTTGATTCTGACGTCATGTTTACTTACCCTACTAGGACATACAACTTGATTCTGACGTCATGTTTATTTACCCTACTAGGACATACAACTTCATTCTGACGTCATGTTTACTTACCCTACTAGGACATACAACTTGATTCTGACGTCATGTTTACTTACCCTACTAGGACATACAACTTCATTCTGACGTCATATTTACTTACCCTACTAGGACATACAACTTGATTGTGACGTCATATTTACTTACCCTACTAGGATATACAACTGGATTCTGACGTCATATTTGCTTATACTACTAGGACATACAACTTGATTCTGACGTCATATTTACTTACCCTACTAGGACATACAACTTCATTCTGACGTCATGTTTACTTACACTACTAGGACATACAACTTGAATGTGACGTCATATTTTCATACCCTACTAGGACATACAACTTGATTCTGACGTCATGTTTGCTTACCCTGCTAGGACATACAACTTGATTCTGACGTCATATTTACTTACCCTACTAGGACATACAACTTGATTCTGACGTCATGTTTGCTTACCCTACTAGGACATACAACTTGATTCTGACGTCATATTTGCTTACCCTACTAGGACATACAACTTGATTCTGACGTCATGTTTACTTACCCTACTAGGACATACAACTTGATTCTGACGTCATGTTTGCTTACCCTGCTAGGACATACAACTTGATTCTGACGTCATGTTTACTTACCCTACTAGGACATACAACTTGATTCTGACGTCATATTTACTTACCCTACTAGGACATACAACTTGATTCTGACGTCATATTTACTTACCCTACTAGGACATACAACTTGATTCTGACGTCATGTTTACTTACCCTACTAGGACATACAACTTGATTCTGACGTCATATTTACTTACCCTGCTAGGACATACAACTTGATTCTGACGTCATGTTTACTTACCCTACTAGGACATACAACTTCATTCTGACGTCATATTTACTTACCCTACTAGGACATACAACTTGATTCTGACGTCATATTTACTTACCCTACTAGGACATACAACTTGATTCTGACGTCATATTTACTTACCCTACTAGGACATACAACTTGATTCTGACGTCATGTTTACTTACCCTACTAGGACATACAACTTGATTCTGACGTCATATTTACTTCCCTACTAGGACATACAACTTTATTCTGACGTCATGTTTACTTACCCTACTAGGACATACAACTTGATTCTGACGTCATACTTACTTACCCTACTAGAACATACAACTTGATTCTGACGTCATATTTACTTACCCTACTAGGATATACAACTTGATTCTGACGTCATGTTTACTTACCCTACTAGGACATACAACTTGATTCTGACGTCATGTTTACTTACCCTACTAGGACATACAACTTGATTCTGACGTCATGTTTACTTACCCTACTAGGACATACAACTTGATTCTGACGTCATATTTACTTACCCTACTAGGATATACAACTGGATTCTGACGTCATATTTGCTTATACTACTAGGACATACAACTTGATTCTGACGTCATATTTACTTACCCTACTAGGACATACAACTTCATTCTGACGTCATGTTTACTTACCCTACTAGGACATACAACTTGATTCTGACGTCATGTGTACTTACCCTACTAGGACATACAACTTCATTCTGACGTCATGTTTACTTACCCTACTAGGACATACAACTTGATTCTGACTTCATATTTACTTACCCTACTAGGACATACAACTTGATTCTGACGTCATGTTTACTTACCCTACTAGGACATACAACTTGATTCTGACGTCATATTTACTTACCCTACTAGGACATACAACTTGATTCTGACGTCATGTTTACTTACCCTACTAGGACATACAACTTGATTCTGACGTCATGTTTACTTACCCTACTAGGACATACAACTTGATTCTGACGTCATGTTTACTTACCCTACTAGGACATACAACTTGATTCTGACGTCATGTTTACTTACCCTACTAGGACATAGAACTTGATTCTGACGTCATGTTTACTTACCCTACTAGGACATACAACTTGATTCTGACGTCATGTTTACTTACCCTACTAGGACATACAACTTCATTCTGACGTCATGTTTACTTACCCTACTAGGACATACAACTTCATTCTGACGTCATGTTTACTTACCCTACTAGGACATACAACTTGATTCTGACGTCATGTTTACTTACCCTACTAGGACATACAACTTCATTCTGACATCATGTTTACTTACCCTACTAGGACATACAACTTCATTCTGACGTCATGTTTACTTACCCTACTAGGACATACAACTTGATTCTGACGTCATGTTTACTTACCCTACTAGGACATACAACTTGATTCTGACGTCATGTTTATTTACCCTACTAGGATATACAACTTGATTCTGACGTCATATTTACTTCCCTACTAGGACATACAACTTGATTCTGACGTCATATTTACTTACCCTACTAGGACATACAACTTGATTCTGACGTCATGTTTATTTACCCTACTAGGATATACAACTTGATTCTGACGTCATGTTTATTTACCCTACTAGGACATACAACTTGATTCTGACGTCATATTTACTTCCCTACTAGGACATACAACTTGATTCTGACGTCATGTTTACTTACCCTACTAGGATATACAACTTGATTCTGACGTCATGTTTATTTACCCTACTAGGATATACAACTTGATTCTGACGTCATGTTTACTTACCCTACTAGGATATACAACTTGATTCTGACGTCATATTTACTTACCCTACTAGGACATACAACTTGATTCTGACGTCATGTTTACTTACCCTACTAGGACATACAACTTGATTCTGACGTCATACTTACTTACCCTACTAGGACATACAACTTGATTCTGACGTCATGTTTACTTACCCTACTAGGACATACAACTTGATTCTGACGTCATGTTTATTTACCCTACTAGGATATACAACTTGATTCTGACGTCATGTTTACTTACCCTACTAGGATATACAACTTGATTCTGACGTCATGTTTACTTACCCTACTAGGACATACAACTTGATTCTGACGTCATATTTACTTACCCTACTAGGACATACAACTTGATTCTGACGTCATGTTTACTTACCCTACTAGGACATACAACTTGATTCTGACGTCATGTTTACTTACCCTACTAGGACATACAACTTGATTCTGACGTCATGTTTGCTTACCCTACTAGGACATACAACTTGATTCTGACGTCATGTTTACTTACCCTAAGTAAAGAGAAGATGATAATTGTATGATTAGTATTAGCAGTTCAGAAATGAAACGACTCTATGAAGGGGATATGAGAGATATGTAGAAATGAAGCCATGATTTTAGGTGCGGCTGTCATGTGACTGAATTCCATATATGGACAGCAACAATTATAACGCATGCGCTGTGAGTCCAAAAAGCTGAAGGAAGCCAAGTGGAATGGGAGATCAGATCACGGGGGAATCTCGAGGAAGCAGGAACAGATCTTGGGCGGTTCGGCAGAGCTATGATATGTACTTTACCATGTAATATATTATTGTGAAATAAATGTGTTAGTCGCTCATCAATCCAGGTCTTATAGCTTTGTCACCACCTCACGTCAATAAACGGCTGCGGCCTCCTCAATAATCCACCAACAAGTACTACCACTATACGACTCAGCTCATAAACATAACATATAAATTTTACTGGTACTTGTGACCAGTTCCGATTTTTCTACACGGAGAGAGATTCTAGTAACCTGGCTTCATTGCGTTCCACAACCGCGCTGATCCAAGCAAACATGAATAAAGCTGTTTATTGACGTAATTGATCTGCCACACATCTTGACGTCTACAACTTTGTCGTGAGTACATGCACGTTCTTTCTCCACCCTAATATTTTACTTATGTACCTTTCCTGGTTGTGTCAGTGAGTGTAAGAGATAACGGTTGCTTGTATTTTAAAGTCAAGGAGGGTTGTAGATAAACTCTAACTTGTATATCAAACATTTTGGAGGGTTGTAACTCTAACTTGAATATCAAGATATTGGAGGGTTGTAAAGATTAATCCTATAATGCACTGTAAATTGCGCAGCGCAAATAGATTTCTTAAATTTAATCTCTATTAAACTTTCTCAATGGCGACTAAATCTCCAGCACCTGAAGCTCAGCATGTGTCTATTGATACCTATAATGCTTTAGCAAATCAATTTCATGAGTTGAGTCAAAGATGCGAGAATAGTGATAAAATCTTACAAACCCAAGCTGCTCAGATTTTAAAACAAGGAGAAAGAATAGGTGATTTGAAACGGGCTAGTGATCAGACCCAATTTTTATGTGAATTGGGCACTCATCTAAAAGACACTAAAGTACAACAAACATTAATCCACCAAATTCAACACTTACCGAAATTTTCAGGAGAACCCGGCACTCTCAAATATAGAGATTGGATTGATAATATAGAGCAGTCTCTAAACTTAACTCCTACATTATTGACATCAAGGGACACCGCCTACAAGCATTTAATTTTGGGCACTATTACAGGGGCAGCCGCAAACTTTGTGAGTAAATACCCAAATCTCGAGACGAGAACAGCACAGGAATTACGAAACGCCCTAAGAGACCTATACGCGGACCGACTAGAAATTAATAAGGCTTTCATTGGATTAACTCGAGCTAGGCAACAGAAGGGGGAGACCATACAGGCTTTTGGCGACAGGATACTCAAATTAGCAAGAATAGCAAAAACGTCAGAAGATGAAATAGTAGACCCAGCCTTTCAATCATTTTTGGTACAATTATTTACACTGGGTATACGAGGGGACCAGGCACGTCAATACTTACTTAGAGAGCCTCCCCGAACTCTAACTTTGGCAATCACAGAAGCCGCTAACAGGGGAGCCCCCGTGGAGATGTGCCAATATCTTAGATCGTGTTTTCCAGATAATTCAGAACCTATGGAAGTTGATCTAATTTCACAAGAACTTCATGAAGACCCCTCAGACATGACTCCCCATACATTGCAGCTGTTTGCAGATTCATTACTTAAACAGGGACAAGTTTTAAGCAACGTACAAGAATCGGTATGTTCTCTTAATAAAACTGTCGCTACTTTGGCAAAACCAACACAAAATCAACAAGCAAGATTCGGTAAAGGACGTCAATTTGTACCAACGGGTTTTAATAATAATAATAACCGACAATTTCGGACAACCAATCGACCTAACGCTCCATTTCAACGTAATTTTAATAACTTTAATAATAGACAGTTCTACAACGAACGACCGAACACAGGTTTCAGGTTTCAACCGCGCGCTACGAATAGAAATAACAACTTCAATCAACGCGCGTCATGGATGCCTAGAGAAAACGCCCCGAATTTCAGATTTCAGAATAATAGACCATTTATTCCTAGGTTTAATAGGGAAAAACAATCCGGCAATTTTAATAGGAGAACGGCAAACTAAAAGCGACCATTCATGAAAATTATCGGTCGTCAGAGTGGTCGCATGATCCTAGACCGAATTATTCCAATTCTTCTTTTAATGCACCCGACAAGTCTAAATTTCAACAAACTGTTTCAGAAACAAAATATATTTCTATTGCATCCATAGAAACGACGGCTCCATTTTGTAATATTAAAGTTCATGATTATCCTTGTACAGCTATCTTAGATACAGGAGCAGAAGTTAGTGTTTTAGATAGCACCACTTTCCATAAACTCCCAACAGAAGTACAAAAAACCCTTACGTCCCCTGAAGATAATTTTGTTTTAAATACTGCTTCAAAAAGCACGTTAAAAATATTAGGTAAATGGCATTTTAACTGTTACCATAGGAAAACAGAAATTGGAAAATTTGTTTTATATCGTAGATCAACTTTCAAAACCTGTAATTTTAGGTTATAACTTTTTCAAAAACACCCAAGCAGCAATAGATATTGCCAACGGAATTTTAGTCATAAATCAAGAGGTACTTAAATTAGCTCCCCCGAGCGAAAAACGCATCTTTTTGGTCAAAGCCGCCACTGCTTTATTAATTCCCCCAAAATCTTGTGCACTTGGCAAGGCGTATATCACAGGAAATTTTCATAAGAATGATGAATGCGTTCATACTTTAGAACTCCTTAAAGCGAACGTATTACCTATTTATAAAGAAACCACATGTGACATAGTTCCCAGTATTGTGAATATGTATAAGAAACAAGTTTATGTACCCTTATACAATGACGGCGAAAAGGATGTAATTGTATCTCGGAATGACATTTTAAGTCTTGCAGTTGAACAAGACCCAACAGTTATGTATCAAGTTTCAAATATTGCTAAATGCACGGAAGTTATGAACTCGATACAACAAATAGCTTCGCAACTTCAGAATGAAATTTTCCCTAAAATAAATACAACGGATAAGGGAAATTCCTTGCCAAAATATGTTCGTAGACTTCACGTTCAGACACTGGACCATGTGACGAAATACGGACCACCACAAGATTACAGATTACAACAGACACCTTACAAGACTGAAGCCATCTTGTATAATACTCCAAATATAATACATTCCATTGATGAAAATATAGAAGCTAAACCTACTTCAAATAAACGAAGACGGAAACGGCTACAAAAGCATATTAAACAACAATTCGTTCGTATGATGTCATCGGAAAGCTTACTAAAAGAATTAAAATTAGATAACATTACAGATCCCGTACTTAAGGAAAGACTCACTAAATTGCTTCTTAAATATGCAGATTGTTTTGCTGAAGATCCCATAGACGCCCCGGTACGTCGGAAATTGAATTTAAAATAAGAATGACAGATTATACACCTTATCACGCTAAACCGTACCCTATACCTATAAATTTGGAATCAGTGGTTAAACAGGCTATAGACACTATGTTAAAGGCAAAAGTCATAGTCCCAGCTGAGAATTCTAGTTATGCAAGTCCCATTCTGTTAGTTCCAAAAAAAGATGGAGGGAAGAGATTATGTGTAGATTTGAGACAAATCAATGCACGTACACTCCCTGACCCCTACCCACAACCGAACGTCGAAACATTATTTAAAGAATTAAAAGGTGCTAGTATATTCTCCTCTCTAGATATGACAAATGCATATTTTCAGATACCAGTTGAACCCGACAGTCAACCTTTTACAAGCTTTGTCAGCCCGTATGGCTTATTCCAATTTACAAAAATGCCCTTTGGTTTGAAGAATGCACCAGCTACATTTTCCAGATTAGTAGACCGCCTTTCACGTGACTTAATAACACCCACGGGTAGGAGACGCTTAATTGCTTATCTAGACGACCTTGTCTGTTGCAGTCCGGATATTGAAACCCATTTTTCCGATTTAGAAGATTTATTTTTGAGATTACGGAAAGCAAATTTAAAATGCCGACCCAGGAAATGTTTTTTCTTACAAAAATCTATTAAATATTTAGGCCACGTTTTGTCTGAACAAGGCATTGCCACAGATCCGGCAAAGGTGTTAGCTATTAAGAATGTTTCACCACCCACAGATATTAAAAAGCTAAGAACTTTTTTAGGTCTAGCCACTTATTATCGCAAATTCGTCAAAAATTTTGCGATAATAGCTGAACCATTATTAATGTTATTAAGGAAAGAAAATTCGTTTAAATGGACACATTTACAACAAGAGGCTTTTGACAAACTGAAAACAGTTTTAACTGAAGCACCAATCTTGAAATATCCGGAGACTAATACAGGTTATATTCTCCATACCGATAGTTCGAACTTTGGCATAGGCGCTGTTCTTTCGCAAGAAGATGCAGCTGGAAATATCGGAGTGATCGCGTACATGTCGGAAACACTAAACAGCTCACAAAGATTATGGCCTACATTTCAAAAGGAAGCATACGCCATCGTAGCTAGCTTTAGAAAATTTAAAACATATCTATATAACGCGCCAAAAATCGATGTTTATACGGATCATGCACCGTTAATTTATTTGTTTACAGGTGCTAAATTAATGAATCAATTACTGTCTCGATGGGTAGTTGAGCTATTACAGTATAATATTAATATTTATTACCAAAAAGGTTCAGAAAACACAGTTGCAGACGCGTTAAGTCGACTACCTGCATGTCCAGATTTTATAGGAACGCTCCCAATATCCTTTAGGGATTTTCAACAACAGTTTCTACAATATAATTCGCCTGAAAGATTAGCAGAGAAATATAAATACTTAGTAGATCAGAAATCTACTTCAGAGCGCAGTAAAGGTATTAAAACTACAGAGATGATTGCCCAAATCAGCCAACAAATGTCAGGTCAAACTGAATTAGAAAACTACTCAGATCAGACAATAATTAAAAAGGTACTACCTATAGAGGGTAACATTTTAGAAGAAAATATTTGGACAGGTGAAGACCCATTGTTAAACAGACCAACGGTCGAATCAGCTGGCAATGAAAACGCTCCAACTCAAATTCCATTACCAGCACAAGAAACCTCCTCATCGGACAACCCAGCCACTCAATTAGAACAAGGTGAAACTGAACATGACCTGGACGAATTCGATGGATTACCTTTAGATCTAACGACAGTACAGCAATGGCAATTATCAGATCCTAAATTAGCACCAATTATTCATGCCTTAACCTCACCTACAGAAACTGATATTCAAACAAAACATGCAGAAAATTTCTACATTGATGAGCAGGGATTATTGTATAAAGTTGAAAATGACTCCATTAATTTAGAACAGGAAAATTTACGGTTAGCCATTCCAGCGAAATTAACAAGTATTTTAATTAGAGGCTTTCATGACGAATTTGCTGGACATTCTTCAGTAAAAAGAACATATGAGCGTCTGAAGAAACGATATTACTGGCCCGGCATGTTTGTACAAATTAAGAAACATGTAGATCAGTGTTTGAACTGTCAAACACGGCGTATGAGACCGCATCGTAAACCTTTAGGTATCACAGAATTAGCCAGTAAACCCTTTGAAAATGTATATTTGGATATCTTAATTTTACCCCAGACAGAATCTGGTTATAAATATTTACTAGTTTTAATAGATCAATTAAGTAGCTGGATAGAGGCCTTTCCTTTAATTGATAAATCAGCTAACTCAGTTGCTAATGTCATCCTTACAGAATATTTCTCTCGTCACGGAGCAAGTAAAACCTTTTTCAGTGATCAGGGAACAGAATTCAATAATGCTTTATTAAAAGCTTTACTAAAAGAATTCAGGGTTGTTCAAGTATTAGGAACACCGTACCACTCGAATTCACAAGGCCAAGTTGAACGCGCTAATCGCACTATTATCCAACAATTAGCATATGTTTGTCAACAAAAGTCCACAGATTGGATTAAATATCTGCCGCATGTATTATTCGCCCTTAGAACAACTCCAAATTCAATAACGGGGTACAGTCCATTTTTTTTAATATATAATCGCCACTGCGATTTGCCACTCGATAATATCCTTCAACTTAGATCTAAATATTACGGATCTGATCCAATTAGACTGGATCTAAATCGTTTGCATGAAGCCTTTCTGCAAACCCGACAACTGATGCATAAAAATCGTCTAGCCCACAAAAAACGCTATGATAAAAATACGCATATACCTCTTTTCAAAATTGGTGATCCAGTTTTCTTACGTAAAGGTAATTTAGACCCTGCTGAATCACATAAACTATGTCGACCGTGGGCCCCATATTATGTAATAGTTAATAAAATTGATGAATCCCGTCTTAGAATTGTCCATAATAACACAGGCAAGTTTAAAATAGTGCACCCAAACCGGTTACGAAAGGCAAATTTGCAAGGAAATCAATGGCTGCTACCAACAGGAACGTCGTCGCATTCCAAGCGAACTTCAAAACGAAAATCCACATTACATTACGTCCCGGAAACTCTTTCAGACACTGATTCAAATAACCTAATAAATGAGATCCAACCTGACCAAACCCCCATCGCAACCCCGCCCCCGAACTTGGATTTCTATGAAAATGAACCCCAACCTCAACCTAACATTTCACCCAGTTCGTCAAATTCTACACTTCATTCTTTGCCAACTTTAGAACGTATAGATCCGATGGAAGAGGAGAATTTAATTCAAACCGAAACAGATTATGCAATGCCAGTAGACAACTTAATTCCCCCCCTCGCAAACCGTTCTATAAAACGCTCATCAGACGCCGACACGC
>JAQGDQ010001791.1:2997-25421 GCA_030141605.1 Tubiluchus corallicola
TTTCATTAAATGATTAAGTCTTTTTGCATTTCAGATAATTTTTCTTTGTAATGGCACCTCTTGAAAAGTGTTTTAAGCATATTTTAATAAGCACATAAAAACGTGAAAAATTTTCAGACTTTTAGGGCTTATTGGACTCTAAAAGTAAAAGTAAAAAAGCAAGAATTTGTACTATTTTGCAATTTGAATTTCCTGATTTTTAGCTTCTGAAAAAGGTTTCAAAAAATATCTAAAATACAAAAAATCGTTGGTTCACTGGGTATGTCCTGGGCCCAGTCGGGGGAATTTACAGGCTCCCTAGTTAGCATTTTGACTACTGACTTCGGTTCATGGCGGGGTGGCAAGCCTAGGCAGAGTAGACTAGCAGCAAAACAATGACAGCTGTAATTACACAATTGAACAAAACAAAGCTATTACATTATAGGTTTTACTGGCTATTTAATAAATAATCCATAAATATAGCTTACTTAAATAATTATATTGAACAAAATGCCTGTCCAGCCAGTCAGGCACACCTTATTTCAAGAGAAATTCGTAATCTTTTCACAAAATGTAGGCAAGCAGTAGACGCACTCTTCATCTGCTGCACCCGTTGTTTCAATTTGCATTTCTTGAGCAGCTATGCCTGTGCGGTGACTGAGCCAAATTACTCAGAGTCTGCTAAGTGCTAACTCACAAGTACGATTCTACAATGGAGAATCGGTGCGTTGATAGCAATCTAAAACAACAGACGCACGCAGAAAACGTAGTCAGAAGGTCATGAAAACATAGTACGCCAGAAAGCCAATTAATTTATTTTAATTTTCTAACAAAGTTTTAGAGTTAATCATAGAACACGGGAGCACCAATCTTTGATAATATACTTCTAAAAAGTCTTTGACGATATACTAGAAGTTTTGGTGTGCACATGGTTAGTATACATGCTGCAACTCGCTAACTGGTGACGCTATTAGAGGTTATGAGAAGAGGTGAAACAAGCAAAACAAACTTGGAGGGTGCGGGCTAAAAACAGTTAGATTTACAGACAGCTTAGGTGAAATGGCACCCTCATGGCAGAAACAGCAGAGGGTGTTTACATATTACATATTTACCCATTGCATATTCAATGCTGATAAAGTCTACCGCAAAGCCTAATTTTACCTACGAAAATTCAGTCATACAGCTTCGGTCACAAAATTCTGGAATACAGTGAATAATACAGCTTAAAATATTAGTACATGATCACAATCCTGAGAAATATGCAGTCTTCTTTTACATAGGGTGTTTCAATTTCTAATCACTGCATGATGCAGCCTTGGTTTGTTCTGTGCGTCAACTCCGTACTAGTTATGCAATTAGTGTTTGTGCAATGAACAGCTTAGTATGCTGCAACCTATTCTTTTTTTAGCAGTTTAAACAATGAAACTTCAACATTGTCCAAAATATAAGCAAAGTGTATAAAGAGGAAGTGACGAAATTAGCCTGTTGTTACGTATTTCATTTTTGCGATTAGCGGCTATGCTGGCGGCATCAAACGGCGAATCAGTAAAAAATTTGGAGCGCCGCATTGACTGTAATAATAATATTATTAAGTGCACCAGCGGTGTTGGCATACGTGCAATTTTGATAAGCCAAAATCACTTTTGCGTTTTTTATAAAAGAAGTATATCTCAATTAAAAGCAATTATTAGTTTAAAAAAACTGAAAACATTTCATGAAAAGGAAAAAAATTGTAGCAATAAGTTTGTATTATGTACTTGCAAATGCCTGTTCAGTTTTCTTGTAAATAAAATTTTATTGTTTTTCCTGAGGAAAGAGGCTAGCTGACTGCGTGATGGGCTGCCTACTATGTAAAAAAGTAATGCATTTTTCATTGATTTTTCTCTCCCTCCCTCTCTTAGAGAGAAAGAGAAGGATGGAGAGAGGGAGAGAAAGAGACACAGAGAAAGGGAGAGAGAGAGAGAGAAAGAGAGATCACGTTAACTAATGATTAGTATAAGCCTCTTACCTATTTTGTGCCTATGCGTAATAAGGAAAAGCAAATCCTGTTTATCTTGTTCAGCGATTACTGCAAGTCCAAATCGCAGACCACTTCAAAAAATCATCCATTCTTCATCTTTCTCCAGGTAACTTAAAGCATGTCACAAGCTAGACTTGTGCAAAAAATCCGAGCTCTCGGGTCTCTCCACAACAATAATTCTTTGTCCATTGTTGTCTATTATTTCACTACCTCGTGCATCCAGCAATTTAATGTTATTAAAAGTAAGAGTCGCCGACTGTCTAAACGTCTCGTCTATTTAAACCCACAAAAATAACCAATTTCTCTCACGTAATCAAATTTCGCTGCACCTCAAACTGGTCAGGTAAGTACTAAACAGGTGGGTAACTTAAAAATGAAAAGGCCATCTAGTCGAAAATTAGAAGATTGTAGAAGCAAAACAACAGCTGATGAAACAATTAAAAAATTAATGATTTGACAGTTTAAGGTACTTCCTTGATTTTCGAGGCTTACTTTTAAATTCTTGATTTATAAATTTTAAGGTGTAGTAGATACAAACTTTGACGAAGCGTTCCACAAGGTGGCGCACACTATTGTTGCAGAGTTTCATGTTTTGACATGTGACATTGGACATTATTTTTTTCTTAATAACATGAGACACATTCTGTACAGTACAGTATTGGTTAAATGTCGCTCTAAATTGGTTTTCTGCCAGACGTAGATGTATAAATTTTCATTTTCACGTATCTTGGATTCGTCTTGTATATCCCGGAGAGAGCATAAATCACAACCACGGATATGTTTTTTATCTAATGCGTATATTATCTACCCAGCTACATAATTTCTGCCATTACTGTCAAGGTGGCCTAAATTATTCGCCTGGTAATGGGTCTACTGATTCAATTTCAAAATCACACTTGTCAAATGTCACATTAGTAAGAGGAGTTGAGGCCCTTGAGTTGGACGTACTTGGTCTAAGTTCATCAGTAAGAGGAGTTGAGGCCCTTGAGTTGGACGTACTTGGTCTAAGTTCATCAGTAAGAGGAGTTGAGGCCCTTGAGTTGGACGTACTTGGTCTAACTTCATCAGTAAGAGGAGTTGAGGCCCTTGAGGTGGATGTACTTGGTCTAACTTCATCAGTAAGAGGAGTTGAGGCCCTTGAGGTGGACGAACTAGGTCTAAGTTCATCAAGAGTTAATAATATGTTTGCCATGTTGTCTGTTGCGCAATTACCCGTTTCTGGTGGCCTTAATGTCAATGGGCTAACTAGGCAGCCCTGGACGCCAGATTGAATAATTCTTATTTTCTCGTCTGTAAGAGGTTAGATGTTCCGGCTTTATATAAGTGCGACATAATAAACAAGTACATTTACTTCATAAAAGGTACTACACCATAAGCAGTTGCGTAGCCTTTAGGTATAAGTGTTGTGCAAATGCAGAATAAGAACATTTTAAATAGGAAAAATATTTCTCCAGAAATAGAATACTACATGAGCCGGGTCATTTGCAAACTTTCTCTATAATCAGCTTTCTTAACTTCTTTTGTAAATAAGCTTATTAATTTTTATGAGATATGAATATAATAATTTTTATTTTAACTAATAATTCTAAATAATATTGAAAAATATCACAGCTGCTATAAATCGGCAAAGACAGATGTAGGCCTTGCAGTCTTTGCTTAGTGTACAAAAAATTAATAATATTTTAATTTGTAACAAAAGTTACAAAACTGTGTTGAAATTAACATTTTAGTATAATTACCTGGCGGCATCCTTTGGAAATTTAAAAAAAGATATTCTAGTGTTTATGTCTGTATTTTTACAATTCACCGACCGGCCTGGCTTTGGTGAAGGCATCTCATAAATTCGTCTGCTAAATACCGGTGCGCGAACAGCTGCGCTGTAGCGTACCTGACAACAACAGTCCGTACTGAATTGCCGCTAGGGCGACACTAACTGCGCGAACTACTGCGCAGAAGGATTTCCCTACTTTTTGTGGTTTATATTCTTTGATATAAGCCCTTTCTCGTGTTATAGGCTGATGATTACGAAAAAGAACGTTCAAATAGACATATTCTTTTTCCGTAAGTTGCTCTCTCTCTCCTCTCTCTCTCTCTCTCTCTCTCTCTCTCTCTCTCTCTCTCTCTCTCTCTCTCTCTCTCTCTCTCTCTCTCTCTCTCTCTCTCTCTCTCTCTCTCTCTCTCTTCTTCTATCTATCTATCTCTATCTTCATCTATCTATCTATCTATCTATCTATCTATCTATCTATCTATCTATATATATATATATATATATATATATATATATATATATATATATATATGTATGTATGTATTGGTTAAATCATCTGTTCTTCCTCTTTCTAAAGAGCCTCATATCTCCTCTCGAGAGTCACACCAGGCGCCGCTAGTGCGTTTTTTTCCGCAGGTTGTTTAGTCAAAATTTCGAAAAAATGGCGAGTTGGGTCCGGGAAAACGCCCGTTGCGGGACGCAGTGGCCCTCTCGCAAATTCTAGATATGCCTACTACACCCATCGCTGAACGGGCTATCTATCCATAGCCAGCACCCCCCTCGGCCCGTTCCCGTTCTCCAGATCTCAGGCGTATAACTTTTGCAAAAAACGGCCGAAAAATGGACATTTTTGGAGGTAATTTGCCCCCCGTTCGTCCCGGTGGGCCCGATTCGAAAAATAAACCGCCAATGGCACGGCACTAGATCGAGACCCTTCGTTTGATGTATAACCGCAAATGGTGCCGCCGTCGGAGCTGTAGCCTCGAATCTTATATATATATATATATATATACCAGTAGATTTAATATATACGACTAGCAAAGGCCCCGCAAAAGATTTTGCGTATAAATACACGTATCCAGCATCACAAAACGTGTTTGTTCGAATTAAATAGCATGTTAAAAAGGAACAGAAGCACTTGGCAACCCCATATCAATTCTTGTTACTCATCAATTCTTTAATTTTTCAAAGAGTATAACAACATTAAAAATAATCATACATTATAATAATAGTATTAATTAGTTTAATCTATAAGCGCTATTCATTCAACTCAAAGTATTTTAAAGTCCTTAATTGTAGCTTATAATTTACTTATAGTTTTTAAAATGACTATATCGTGGAAGTCACACATAATCAAACTATGGCTACTGATTTTACCACAATTGTTTTTATAAAATACTCTGGTGTTGTCAACAAAACGAAAATGTTAGTAAAATATATATAGGCAGAGCAGATGATGTTACATAGCCAAAATTTTACTGAGCGTTATTTCTTGAGCTTGTGTGCAGTAATTACCAGAATGTAAAAGTACACCATCTCAGTAATTTTGACTGTTATCCCTTATGTGCATTTCTTCTTATTTAAAACGAATTATTTTTTACCATTTATAAAGTAATTTTTACGAGTTTTATTTAACTAAAGAATTATTTAAGTTTAACTGAAACTATTTAATGACGCAAATAAGGTGTTGTATTAAAGCTTCAATAATTCTAACGTCTGTGGATGGAATAGATTTTAACAGACAGAATGATGAGAACATCTCCTATTTCTTCAGTTTTATTTTCCCAAACGTTTTCCTCTGTGTGTTTCAACTGAAAAGATACAAAAGAGCAATTTTATTCTAGATGTAGTTATGGCTATGCACATAATACAGATGATATTAGAGACATAGTCCACAGCTAGTTATGGCTATGAACATAATACAGATGATATTAGAGACATAGTCCACAGCTAGTTATGGCTATGCACATAATACAGATGATATTAGAGACATAGTCCACAGCTAGTTATGGCTGTGCACATAATACAGATGATATTAGAGACATAGTCCACAGCTAGTTATGGCTATGCACATAATACAGATGATATTAGAGACATAGTCCACAGCTAGTTATGGCTGTGCACATAATACAGATGATATTAGAGACATAGTCCACAGCTAGTTATGGCTATGCACATAATACAGATGATATTAGAGACATAGTCCACAGCTAGTTATGGCTGTGCACATAATACAGATGATATTAGAGACATAGTCCACAGCTAGTTATGGCTATGCACATAATACAGATGATATTAGAGACATAGTCCACAGCTAGTTATGGCTATGCACATAATACAGATGATATTAGAGACATAGTCCACAGCTAGTTATGGCTATGCACATAATACAGATGATATTAGAGACATAGTCCACAGCTAGTTATGGCTATGCACATAATACAGATAATATTAGAGACATAGTCCACAGCTAGTTATGGCTATGCACATAATACAGATGATATTAGAGACATAGTCCACAGCTAGTTATGGCTATGCGCATAATACAGATGATATTAGAGACATAGTCCACAGCTAGTTATGGCTATGCACATAATACAGATGATATTAGAGACATAGTCCACAGCTAGTTATGGCTATGCACATAATACAGATGATATTAGAGACATAGTCCACAGCTAGTTATGGCTATGCACATAATACAGATGATATTAGAGACATAGTCCACAGCTAGTTATGGCTATGCACATAATACAAATGATATTAGAGACATAGTCCACAGCTAGTTATGGCTATGCACATAATACAGATGATATTAGAGACATAGTCCACAGCTAGTTATGGCTATGCACATAATACAGATGATATTAGAGACATAGTCCACAGCTAGTTATGGCTATGCACATAATACAGATGATATTAGAGACATAATCCACAGCTAGTTGTGGCACGTAAGGCCACTGTAAACCCTTGCAAATGGCTAGCAGTTCCAAACACGGTCTAAAGATGGTCTTAGAAAAGTCAGCGTTTACGTAATTATTTCCTTTGAAGAATATTTGGTGCAAGTGCGGGTATTTAAGATTGTGTATTTTATCTGTCAAATCTATTAAGTAAAGCCCACAAGTGAAGTTACTGAACTGATACGGCACATACTGAAAACTTGATATTGTTAAATGTGGATGGCCCCTAAACATATCAAGAGTTATTACAAACTTGTCTAACACACTAAAAAAGCTTACCACACAAGCCGTTGTTACGAACTTGTGTAACATACTAAAAAAGCTTACCACACAAGCCGTTGTTACGAACTTGTGTAACATACTAAAAAAGCTTACCACACAAGCCACTGTTACAAACTTGTGTAACATACTAAAAAAGCTTACCACACAAGCCTTCGTTATAAATCTTTCCACTAACTTGTGTAACATACTAAAAAAGCTTACCACACAAGCCTTCGTTATAAATCTTTCCACTAAGTTGTGTAACATACTGAAAAAGCTTACCACACAAGCCATTGTTACGAACTCGTGTAACATACTGAAAAAGCTTACCACACAAGCCATTGTTACGAACTTGTGTAACATACTAAAAAGCTTACCACACAAGCCATTGTTACGAACTCGTGTAACATACTGAAAAAGCTTACCACACAAGCCATTGTTACGAACTCGTGTAACATACTGAAAAAGCTTACCACACAAGCCATTGTTACGAACTTGTGTAACATACTAAAAAAGCTTACCACACAAGTTGTTGTTACAAATCTTTCCACTTGGGCAGTTGCTACAGGCTGCTCCTATTTCATACGGCTTAGTCAGATCGTTGACGTTACCCCTACAAATAAAATAGTGGACTGCTCATGTGAAAACTTGAAACTTAAGTTAGTTAGAAGATGGTTGTATTGGTCTGCTGCATGTAGTGGCAGTTAACGTGCTGTCATTTTAAAAAGATAAAATATTTTGAATAAAAAACAATTTGCGAAAAGTCAAGTGGAAACAACAGTAACAATATAAACAACATAGCCATCAATGAAGAGAGGAACTGAGATGAAATGGGGAGAGGTAGTCAGCAGTGCAAACAACAGGCCTGAGCTGAAATGGGGAGGGGGGTAGTCAGCAGTGCAAACAACAGGCCTGAGCTGAAATGGGAGGGGATGTAGTCAGCAGTGCAAACAACAGGCCTGAGCTGAAATGGGGGGGGGGAGGTAGTCAGCAGTGCAAACAACAGGCCTGAGCTGAAATGGGGGGGGATGTAGTCAGCAGTGCAAACAACAGGCCTGAGCTGAAATGGGGGGGGGGGTAGTCAGCAGTGCAAACAACAGGCCTGAGCTGAAATGGGGGAGGGGACGTAGTCAGCAGTGCAAACATCAGGCCTGAGCTTAAATGGGGGGGGGGGAGGGGGTAGGTAGTCAGCAGTGCAAACAGCAGGCTTGGGAATGTTCTAAGGTCCCAGTATTTTAGCGCAAATTAAAGACATCTGAGAGCAGTTCAAGGCTGTTTTATATTCTAAAATAATAACTTCACTTTGTTGAAATAATTGTGCATAATATAAAGTTTCACTTAGCTAAATCACGGTTACCCTTTAGTTCGCTGCGTTAATTTTTTTATTGAGAGAGAGAAAGAGAGTGAGAGAGAGAGAGAGAGAGAGAGAGAGAGAGAGAGAGAGAGAGAGAGAAGAGAGAGCAACTTACGGAAAAAGAATATGTCTATTTGAACGTTCTTTTTCGTAATCATCAGCCTATAACACGAGAAAGGGCTTATATCAAAGAATATAAACCACAAAAAGTAGGGAAATCCTTCTGCGCAGTAGTTCGCGCAGTTAGTGTCGCCCTAGCGGCAATTCAGTACGGACTGTTGTTGTCAGGTACGCTACAGCGCAGCTGTTCGCGCACCGGTATTTAGCAGACGAATTTATGAGATGCCTTCACCAAAGCCAGGCCGGTCGGTGAATTGTAAAAATACAGACATAAACACTAGAATATCTTTTTTTAAATTTCCAAAGGATGCCGCCAGGTAATTATACTAAAATGTTAATTTCAACACAGTTTTGTAACTTTTGTTACAAATTAAAATATTATTAATTTTTTGTACACTAAGCAAAGACTGCAAGGCCTACATCTGTCTTTGCCGATTTATAGCAGCTGTGATATTTTTCAATATTATTTAGAATTATTAGTTAAAATAAAAATTATTATATTCATATCTCATAAAAATTAATAAGCTTATTTACAAAAGAAGTTAAGAAAGCTGATTATAGAGAAAGTTTGCAAATGACCCGGCTCATGTAGTATTCTATTTCTGGAGAAATATTTTTCCTATTTAAAATGTTCTTATTCTGCATTTGCACAACACTTATACCTAAAGGCTACGCAACTGCTTATGGTGTAGTACCTTTTATGAAGTAAATGTACTTGTTTATTATGTCGCACTTATATAAAGCCGGAACATCTAACCTCTTACAGACGAGAAAATAAGAATTATTCAATCTGGCGTCCAGGGCTGCCTAGTTAGCCCATTGACATTAAGGCCACCAGAAACGGGTAATTGCGCAACAGACAACATGGCAAACATATTATTAACTCTTGATGAACTTAGACCTAGTTCGTCCACCTCAAGGGCCTCAACTCCTCTTACTGATGAAGTTAGACCAAGTACATCCACCTCAAGGGCCTCAACTCCTCTTACTGATGAAGTTAGACCAAGTACGTCCAACTCAAGGGCCTCAACTCCTCTTACTGATGAACTTAGACCAAGTACGTCCAACTCAAGGGCCTCAACTCCTCTTACTGATGAACTTAGACCAAGTACGTCCAACTCAAGGGCCTCAACTCCTCTTACTAATGTGACATTTGACAAGTGTGATTTTGAAATTGAATCAGTAGACCCATTACCAGGCGAATAATTTAGGCCACCTTGACAGTAATGGCAGAAATTATGTAGCTGGGTAGATAATATACGCATTAGATAAAAAACATATCCGTGGTTGTGATTTATGCTCTCTCCGGGATATACAAGACGAATCCAAGATACGTGAAAATGAAAATTTATACATCTACGTCTGGCAGAAAACCAATTTAGAGCGACATTTAACCAATACTGTACTGTACAGAATGTGTCTCATGTTATTAAGAAAAAAATAATGTCCAATGTCACATGTCAAAACATGAAACTCTGCAACAATAGTGTGCGCCACCTTGTGGAACGCTTCGTCAAAGTTTGTATCTACTACACCTTAAAATTTATAAATCAAGAATTTAAAAGTAAGCCTCGAAAATCAAGGAAGTACCTTAAACTGTCAAATCATTAATTTTTTAATTGTTTCATCAGCTGTTGTTTTGCTTCTACAATCTTCTAATTTTCGACTAGATGGCCTTTTCATTTTTAAGTTACCCACCTGTTTAGTACTTACCTGACCAGTTTGAGGTGCAGCGAAATTTGATTACGTGAGAGAAATTGGTTATTTTTGTGGGTTTAAATAGACGAGACGTTTAGACAGTCGGCGACTCTTACTTTTAATAACATTAAATTGCTGGATGCACGAGGTAGTGAAATAATAGACAACAATGGACAAAGAATTATTGTTGTGGAGAGACCCGAGAGCTCGGATTTTTTGCACAAGTCTAGCTTGTGACATGCTTTAAGTTACCTGGAGAAAGATGAAGAATGGATGATTTTTTGAAGTGGTCTGCGATTTGGACTTGCAGTAATCGCTGAACAAGATAAACAGGATTTGCTTTTCCTTATTACGCATAGGCACAAAATAGGTAAGAGGCTTATACTAATCATTAGTTAACGTGATCTCTCTTTCTCTCTCTCTCTCTCCCTTTCTCTGTGTCTCTTTCTCTCCCTCTCTCCATCCTTCTCTTTCTCTCTAAGAGAGGGAGGGAGAGAAAAATCAATGAAAAATGCATTACTTTTTTACATAGTAGGCAGCCCATCACGCAGTCAGCTAGCCTCTTTCCTCAGGAAAAACAATAAAATTTTATTTACAAGAAAACTGAACAGGCATTTGCAAGTACATAATACAAACTTATTGCTACAATTTTTTTCCTTTTCATGAAATGTTTTCAGTTTTTTTAAACTAATAATTGCTTTTAATTGAGATATACTTCTTTTATAAAAAACGCAAAAGTGATTTTGGCTTATCAAAATTGCACGTATGCCAACACCGCTGGTGCACTTAATAATATTATTATTACAGTCAATGCGGCGCTCCAAATTTTTTACTGATTCGCCGTTTGATGCCGCCAGCATAGCCGCTAATCGCAAAAATGAAATACGTAACAACAGGCTAATTTCGTCACTTCCTCTTTATACACTTTGCTTATATTTTGGACAATGTTGAAGTTTCATTGTTTAAACTGCTAAAAAAAGAATAGGTTGCAGCATACTAAGCTGTTCATTGCACAAACACTAATTGCATAACTAGTACGGAGTTGACGCACAGAACAAACCAAGGCTGCATCATGCAGTGATTAGAAATTGAAACACCCTATGTAAAAGAAGACTGCATATTTCTCAGGATTGTGATCATGTACTAATATTTTAAGCTGTATTATTCACTGTATTCCAGAATTTTGTGACCGAAGCTGTATGACTGAATTTTCGTAGGTAAAATTAGGCTTTGCGGTAGACTTTATCAGCATTGAATATGCAATGGGTAAATATGTAATATGTAAACACCCTCTGCTGTTTCTGCCATGAGGGTGCCATTTCACCTAAGCTGTCTGTAAATCTAACTGTTTTTAGCCCGCACCCTCCAAGTTTGTTTTGCTTGTTTCACCTCTTCTCATAACCTCTAATAGCGTCACCAGTTAGCGAGTTGCAGCATGTATACTAACCATGTGCACACCAAAACTTCTAGTATATCGTCAAAGACTTTTTAGAAGTATATTATCAAAGATTGGTGCTCCCGTGTTCTATGATTAACTCTAAAACTTTGTTAGAAAATTAAAATAAATTAATTGGCTTTCTGGCGTACTATGTTTTCATGACCTTCTGACTACGTTTTCTGCGTGCGTCTGTTGTTTTAGATTGCTATCAACGCACCGATTCTCCATTGTAGAATCGTACTTGTGAGTTAGCACTTAGCAGACTCTGAGTAATTTGGCTCAGTCACCGCACAGGCATAGCTGCTCAAGAAATGCAAATTGAAACAACGGGTGCAGCAGATGAAGAGTGCGTCTACTGCTTGCCTACATTTTGTGAAAAGATTACGAATTTCTCTTGAAATAAGGTGTGCCTGACTGGCTGGACAGGCATTTTGTTCAATATAATTATTTAAGTAAGCTATATTTATGGATTATTTATTAAATAGCCAGTAAAACCTATAATGTAATAGCTTTGTTTTGTTCAATTGTGTAATTACAGCTGTCATTGTTTTGCTGCTAGTCTACTCTGCCTAGGCTTGCCACCCCGCCATGAACCGAAGTCAGTAGTCAAAATGCTAACTAGGGAGCCTGTAAATTCCCCCGACTGGGCCCAGGACATACCCAGTGAACCAACGATTTTTTGTATTTTAGATATTTTTTGAAACCTTTTTCAGAAGCTAAAAATCAGGAAATTCAAATTGCAAAATAGTACAAATTCTTGCTTTTTTACTTTTACTTTTAGAGTCCAATAAGCCCTAAAAGTCTGAAAATTTTTCACGTTTTTATGTGCTTATTAAAATATGCTTAAAACACTTTTCAAGAGGTGCCATTACAAAGAAAAATTATCTGAAATGCAAAAAGACTTAATCATTTAATGAAACTGCCGTCATCTCATCACGTGTAATTATCTCTTTAAATTTTTTGCCAAATTGGCAAGTGCAATCCTTAATATGTGTGTCAGACACATAAAATATGTTCCGTATAAAATCTAACACCCAAGTTTTAAATAGATTTTGTTAGTTTTATCGTGAAGTTACTTGCAACTTTTATCCTTTCGACCTTTCAGAATATTGGCGTTTGTCAAATTAGTGTTTATGTAATACTTGTAATGTATACATTAATGTGTATTTAACGTGTGTTCATACTTCGAGGAGTATCATCAACTCTACACTACTATCTTCGACTTTATGCCTTTTAAATTTTGTTGTTTACTGCCATAATTTTTTTTAATGTATACAAATTTACTGTTACTTTCTTTAACAGAGACTCAGCTGTCATTTTGGTTTTTTTGCGATAATAAAGAATTAAAGTAGCAGTTTACAACTAAAATACGGTAACGAAATAAATCACGAAGAATTAAAATAGCAGTTTACAACTAAACTACAGCAATGAAATGAGTCATTAAAATAGATCATACTACTCACCACTCAACACACAATGCCTATTTTAGTTAGAACCATAAACAGTAATGTCGAACTATTTTCTAAATTATAGTAAAAAATTTATTGACAGCTGATTTTAAATTGGCTTCATGAAGTCATTTCTCTTGATTTTTTTTGTTCTGCACAATGTTTTTTACACAATTTGCAATGTTTCAATAGCAGCAAGTTGTGCTGCCGCTTTTTTTAACTTAAATTTCAATGTGATGGTGTGACTAAAATCAGGAAATTTCAGAATTTTTCAAAAATTCAACTGAACTACGAATCTACGGGCGAATTTCTGGAAACTCGGCGCCAAATCAGGAATGGTGGCAACCATAACTCTGCATGATATTTATAATGTGCATTTGCGTAATTATAGCCCAATGCCAATAGGTAAATTTTAATTCTACAGGGACGAGAATTTTCCGCGGATATGCGGCATTCCAGGGTTTTGGAAGACCAGTAGTGCCATTTTTGTAAATCGCGAAAATTCATTGAGAAAATTTTTATGGACCTAGTACATTATTTCACAAGTTGACCGCTAGTTGGCAGGCCGTCACTTTGTTTACATCACGTACATCAGTGTAACCACGTGTATATATCTATGCATAAAAATATAGAATCAAATGTGCGGAGTTATTTGAGTCAATTGCAGACAGTTTTTATATACCTTTGCATAGGAGTGGCCAGTACTTAAGTGAGAATGGATTACAGAATAAATTATAGATAAACATTTTTGCATTATCATATTTCGTTTTAGTAATACATTACAGTTCATTTGGTGCTTGAGAATGGATTACAGGAATAAATGATTCGGTACTCAACCAAATCGGTTTTCAAACACTTTTTAGGGACGAATTATGGTCAAAAACAGTGGTATAACTGTATCACATAACTATAGGCAGCTTTTGAGAATAAGATAATAATAATGAGAATTTTGAGAACACATTACTTGCAAAATAGAATAAAAAGTAACTAAGTATGATACACTTTGTGATAAAAATGTTGTGAATTGTGAAAAGAATTTTGTTATATTTTTAGGAAGAATAAATACTTCAGCCACCTGTGAGCAAGAGGAATAGGAATGGAAAATGTCTCTTCCAGGTAATGTAGCAGTTTTGCTTTTGCTTAAACCGTAGCAATTTATTGCGGCCGTTACAGCTAGAATAAACCAGAATAACGTTAATAACATTTTAACTTTGCGAAATTTGCCATTTGTTAAACCAAAGTTTGCTTTGCTAGTCCATGTAGAATGCCGTTTTGCTGTTTTTAGACTTAGAACAGCAACGGCAAATCGACAACAACCCCGTCGTCTTGGCAACCTTGTAGCCATTTGCAAGACAATAATGCTGTGGCATGTGACGCGAACAGCAATAGCCACAATCTTTGCTAATGGCCTAAAAAATTTCCATTTGTGTTTAGTAATATTTATTAAAAGCAGTTTAGTCAAAGGTAGTTTTCTTCGGGAATGTTACCGAAACTGAAATTTATCAAACTTAGGAAACCGAATACCGAAATGAAAACCAAACGGAAATCATTTTTTTCAAAACCAACTGCCATCAAAGCTGAAAAGAAATTCTTAGATAAATAAAATACTTTGTTTTTACTTGTTTGCTTATATTTGCTTTGATACAAGCTTGATTGAACTAGGCAAAAAATTCTAACCAAAAAAAGTAGAACAATGTTTATGGGTAAAGATCTTCAAACTTTAAAAAAATGACAAATTTTGTCTTATAAATATTTTGTTGACTGTATTTCGTAATTATAATTGGTTTTATTCAAATTACACTTTGATATTTCGGTTAATTGTGCCTGGAGACATTAAAACTTCGCAGTCATCAGCGCTAAAGATATGCCACATTGCCATAAAGAGTATGCTACAAATGCTATGAAAAGTTAAATAATCGATATTTATTCTTTATTTCAATTATTTTAACCAAAATTTTTCAACGATTTCTAACATATAGAAGAAAAAAGTTAAGCTGGGTAGATACTACTAAAACCTCGGAAAAATGCTACCAAAAATTACGGAGATTTTCTGCTACGAAACTTGATAATTTTCGATGAAAAGGAAACCCAGCCGACAGTGCAATTATCGGCAAAGCGAAATGAAATTTTTCGTTTCCGTAAGATGCCTGGTTTTTATCGTTCTTTTGTTACTTAGATTACTTGGCAATTACCGTATATACTTATGTACAAGTCAGTCAGTCAGTCAGTCAGTTAGTTAGTTAGCTACCGTATATACTTAGGTACAAGTCGAATTTTTGGGAGGCAATTTTAAGGTGAAAATATTAGGTCGACTTGTACCTACGATATGTTTTTGTGATATGTCGCTAAAGAGTCGTCTACAATACAAATATGTAAAGTAATAATCCTTTATTATACGCTGGACCGAATGAACACTCATACTGTGATACTTCACATCAGAGAATGTTCCCATCTTGACTTTACTTCACAAAATTAACAAATATTACTGTAATTTATTTTAATGTTTGTGAAATTAAGTTAAAATTTATATTTTACCCGTAAATAAACTTGCGAAGGAGCACTCGATCAGAACATGGAAATCGCCAATGTTGTGCAGGTGCTGCCACCTGTCGGTTTCCACGAGAAGCTTTACAGTGGCCTTGCATATGTGTTTTTATTGGCAAAATATTGATTACCAGCATACACGCATATATAGAACGCAACTACGCAGAGGTATTAATTTTAGTAAATTATTTTTTCTACTCTGGAAGATCTAAATAAGTTATGGTCTACTTGTACACAGGTAATATATAAAATGATGCAATTTTGGTCCTAAAATGCACATCGACTTGTACGTAACGTCGACTTGTACACAGGTAATATATAAAATCATGCAATTTTTGGTCTTAAAATGCACATGGACTTGTACATAAGGTCGACTTGTACACACGTATATACGGTAATTTCATTATTCGAAGTGGCACTTTTGAGGCTCGCCTTGTATTTTGTTGGAACTGTAGTACTTATTGCAGGTGTTTCTCTTCCAGTGAGCCCAGACACCTGGAGAATTGCAGGAGAAGACAGAGCAAAACATGATCAGCAATTTCTATCACTGAAGCCCGTAAATGGCTTCATTTCAGGTATACGTGTTACTTCAGTAATAGAGAGTCTGTGTAAGAATTTCCTCTTATATACGAAGATATATTTTCTTCAACAAAGAAAAAGCTAAAGCATCAGAAAGAATTAGCTTGAGAATTTTCCTTCTGTTTTTGTGTTTAACTGAAACTTCTAGCAGTATGCTGTAATTGAGTTTTAAGCAATGTTGTTTGTTTGCATTTATTTTGCCCAAACAAGTCCTCCAGCATCTTGAATAGAACAGCAACACACTAGGCTAAAATGCTGTGTCAACTCTTTGGCGTTATACGTTAGGCTGGCCCCAAAAAATCTATTTCTTTCTTATCTCATGAGCTCAAAAGACGTCAGTAGAGGAGGAATTTTTTTTGAATCTTTGTGAATGTTTAAAGCTGAATCGTGGAGTATTTAAAATCAATTGAAATCAAAGTTCGTTTATTTCCCATTGGTGAGCAATAATGTTTTAAATTTTTTCAATGCACGTTTTTTCACTCTAGTTTTGCATTACTAAATTATTGTATAATTATTGGTTATTGTATGGTCTCTTTTTTGTGTCATGAAATTATGTATGTTCTGATAATTATGGTATAAGCGGCAACACTACTCTACCATTAATGCACCGATTTGGCGGAAAATTTGATATAAAACAGCAACCCTGATTGAGATTTAGCCATGGAAAAACATGGCTGCGTTCTGCATAACCCGAAAGAACGATGTTATAATAATTATTGCGTTTTACGATTAAAAAATGCGCTTTTATATAACTGTGTCTAGTGAGTATATGAACTTCCAAAAAAAATAAAAAAATTCCCGGTCGGTGCGCAATTAAAAATATATTATCCGGGTGATTAAACGGAAACAGAAGTATTTTTGTTGGCCTTACAATGCCGTACAGGTGCTGACTAATAATTGCCTTATATTGTAATTTAGGTGATCAAGCCCGGGGTCTGTTTCTACAGTCAAATTTACCACAGCCTGTTCTCAAGCATATATGGTAAGTCTTCTGGTTTAGTACTTTGAGAATGTGCAAACTACGCCAAGGCATTTATTAGTCAGTCGAGAAGCAAAACTTGTGTAATAGTTGCACTGTTTAAGTTTTTAAAACCGAATATTGCAATATGAACAGAGGCTGAAGCTGTGCGAGTCAGTTGCTACTACATCAGCTGACTCACAGTAAATCAGCTAGCTCGACTGAAGCTGAGTCAGTTGCTACTACATCAGCTGACTCGCACAGTAAATCAGCTAGCTCGACTAAAGCTGAGTCAGTTGCTACTACATCAGCTGACTCGCACAGTAAATCAGCTAGCTCGACTGAAGCTGAGTCAGTTGCTACTACATCAGCTGACTCGCATAGTAAATCAGCTAGCTCAGCTGAAGTTGAGTCAGTTGCTACTACACCAGCTGACTCACGCAGTAAATCAGCTAGCTTGGCTGAAGCTGAGTCAGTTGCTACTACACCAACTGACTCGCACAGTAAATCAGTTAGCTCGGCTGAAGCTGAGTCAGTTGCTACTACACCAACTGACTCACACAGTAAATCAGCTAGCTTGGCTGAAGCTGAGTCAGTTGCTACTGCATCAGCTGACTCAAACAGTAAATCAGCTAGCTCGGTTGAAGCTGAATCAGTTGCTACTACATCAGCTGACTCGCACAGTAAATCAGCTTGCTCGGCTGAAGCTGAGTCAGTTGATACTACATCAGCTGACTCACACAGTAAATCAGCTAGCTCGACTAAAGCTGAGTCAGTTGCTACTACATCAGCTGACTCGCACAGTAAATCAGCTAGCTCGGCTGAAGCTGAGTCAGTTGCTACTACATCAAATGACTCACTGAGTAAATCAGCTAGCTCGAATTCCATCACTGATATATATATATATATTAATTCTTTATTTGTCATTAAAATGGTTCACTCATTATAATAAAATTGAGTAAGCCTCAGCGTAATGTTAAGATAACAACACTGTTCAAGACAAATGCGTCCAGTGCATACTAAAAAAACTAAAGTGCAAAACTAAGGCCTAATTATATACAATAAATGAACATATTTACAAACACCATATTAAAACATTTTTACAAAACAACATTACAAAAGTTCATTAAATTTTACATGACATATTTTACACTATATATACATTTGACATGACACAATTAACAGAAACATGCTTTACATTAGATAAATTTCACTCATTACATTTACACTATTTATACATTTGACATTACAAAACCATTGAGTGGCTGGCGGGACTAAAGCTGAATTTCTTATCGACTCGGTCGACTGTAGAAATAAACCGGACGGAGCTGAGCTGAACAGGCGTGACTCTGGCCTCTAGTTATAGGATTTACTAAAACATTGTTTTACTAAAACCGCTAAGAAGAGATTCAAGATTTTCTTATTTTTTAAGGGACCTTGCCGATATGAACAAGGACGGCAAGATGGACAAGCAGGAGTTCTCCATCGCCATGCACCTGATTAAGAGGAAGTTACAGGGTCACGAGCTCCCAACAGCGCTTCCTGCATCCATGAAATTGCAACCCACCCCGCCTGCCATGTTCAACCCTATGGCTTCAGCGGGCGTTCCGTCGGCGACTATGCCAGCCATGCCGCGATCGAGCGTTTCCGGGATGCTGCCGATGGGAGCGTCAACTCTGCCTATGAATATTGGTAAGCAAGAAACTTAACCCTTTCACTACGGAAGGCAGCACACTGCTGCCTGTGTTTTTCCTGCAATGGACGGAAGGCAGTAGACTGCCGCCCAAGGTCAGTCCTAAGCGCAGTCACCCAGGTCTGTTTATTTTCCTGCTATGGCTATGCACAAACATTGTAGAAAAGTTTAACACCCGTGGGATTGTTGTTGCTTGGCAACAAGTAATGCTAACTGGCCAATCAGTGTCTGAAGCCAGGTGCATTCCATAATACTGTACTGTATGGTATGTTCCCACACAAAATCACTTGTAGATCGTTGACGAAACGTATGTTTAGTTGATTGTTCTGGATACTTATAAAATGATTGCATATTAAGGATTAGTATTGTGTCTTTTGTGAAAACTGTTTTCTAAGTATAAGTACATGCTTATTTATGAGGGTGTGACGTGTGTGTGTGTGTGTATGTGTGTGTGTGTGTGTATGTGTGTGTGTGTGTGTGTGTGTGTGTGTGTGTGTGTGTGTGTGTGTGTGTGTGTGTGTGTGTGTGTGTGTGTGTGTGTGTGTGTGTGTGTGTGTGTGTGTGTGTGTGTGTGTGTGTGTGTGTGTGTGTGTGTGTGTGTGTGTGCCTGTGTATCTCCACGACCACCTCTTCACTTTCTTCTCCCTTTTAGGTACCACATTTCCGGCAGCACAAACGATACCCATGGGCATTCCTGGTGGCGCTAGCTTTGGACAGCCAACATTTGGCCCCGTGCCAGGAGTTGGTCCTATGGCGCCAATGGCTGCACCTTCTGTGCCCGCCGGTATGGGTATGCCTGCGTTTGGTAGTCCGCAACACATGGGATCACCTTCGTAAGTTGTCGTCATTTTCCGCTCAACATTTTTTTTAACTTTCAAATTCCTGTGGCAGGATTGGTAGCTTAATTCTTCATGCATTTATAACAAATTTTAAGAATAGCTTATGAATGGAAACAGTGGACTTTTTTTCAATCCAATACAGTTAGTCTGCTGTACTATTCTCATTTCCAAGATATGGTACTGAACACTCCTTTCACGCTAAATGTAAGTTTCTGTTGAAGCCAAGTTATGCATCTGGCCTGTATCAGGGATGAGAATTTTCCGTGGATGCGCACAATTCCGAGTTTTTGGAAGACCAGTAGTGCCATTTTTGTAATTCGCGTAAATTCGTTGAGAAAATTTTTACGGACCCAGTACATTATTTCACAAACTGACCGCTAGTTGGCAGGACGTCACTTTGTTTACATCACGTACATCAGTGTAACCACGTGTATATCTCTATGTATTAAAATATAGAATCAATTGTGCGGAGTTATTTGAGTCAATTGCAGACAGTTTTTATATACTTTTGCATAGGAGCGGCCAGTACTTAGGCGTTTTTGAGACAATTAGGTATCATGTATCCTTGATAGTTGGGTATTTTAAATTATGCATGAAACAAGGTAACTGATATTTTAAGAGTCATTCCGACTCTGTGCAACGTATGTTTCAAGCCATTCGCTCATATTGTATTTAACCGCCAGGTTTGCACCGTCTCGTAAAGATATACGCATATACACCGACTACCATATTCAACTAAACTCTGACGAGAATCAGGGCGCTGACGCTTATAATCGCAAATTTTCAAAATAGCAAAAAGGCAACAACAAATTCTTTACGTCCACGACTATTTTTTATTCGCCAATATTCAATGAAAAGTCGCACTATAGTAAATAATAATAAGCTAATAATTGATAATACATACAGTAAGCTGCTACTATGTGTTGCTATGGTAACCTCCTTATCAAAAGAGACAGAGAGACAGAGAGAGAGAGTCACAGAGAGACAGAGAGAGTCACAGAGAGACAGAGAGAGACACATAGAGACAGAGAGAGACACAGAGAGACAGAGAGAGAGAGACACACAGAGAGGCAGATGGAGACACAGAGAGACAGAAAGAGAGACACACAGAAACAGAGAGACACACAGAGAGAGACAGAGACAGACAGAGAAAGAGAAAGAGACACAGAGAGAGACAGAAACAGAGAGAGAGAGACAGAGAGAGACAGACAGAGACACAAAGAGACACAGAGAGACAGAAAGAGACAGAGAGAGGCACAGAGAGACGGAGAGAGACACATAGAGACAGAGAGAGACACAGAGAGACAGAGAGAGACAGAGAGACACATAGAGACAGAGAGAGACACACAAAACACACAACACACACACACACACACACACACACACACACACACACACACACACACACACACACACACACACACACACACACACACACACACACACACACACACACACACACACACACACACACACACACATACACACACACACACACACACATACACACACACACGTCACACCCTCATAAATAAGCATGTACTTATACTTAGAAAACAGTTTTCACAAAAGACACAATACTAATCCTTAATATACAATCATTTTATAAGTATCCAGAACAATCAACTAAACATACGTTTCATCAACGATCTACAAGTGATTTTGTGTGGGAACATACCATACAGTACAGTATTATGGAATGCACCTGGCTTCAGACACTGATTGGCCAGTTAGCATTACTTGTTGCCAAGCAACAACAATCCCACGGGTGTTAAACTTTTCTACAATGTTTGTGCATAGCCATAGCAGGAAAATAAACAGACCTGGGTGACTGCGCTTAGGACTGACCTTGGGCGGCAGTCTACTGCCTTCCGTCCATTGCAGGAAAAACACAGGCAGCAGTGTGCTGCCTTCCGTAGTGAAAGGGTTAAGTTTCTTGCTTACCAATATTCATAGGCAGAGTTGACGCTCCCATCGGCAGCATCCCGGAAACGCTCGATCGCGGCATGGCTGGCATAGTCGCCGACGGAACGCCCGCTGAAGCCATAGGGTTGAACATGGCAGGCGGGGTGGGTTGCAATTTCATGGATGCAGGAAGCGCTGTTGGGAGCTCGTGACCCTGTAACTTCCTCTTAATCAGGTGCATGGCGATGGAGAACTCCTGCTTGTCCATCTTGCCGTCCTTGTTCATATCGGCAAGGTCCCTTAAAAAATAAGAAAATCTTGAATCTCTTCTTAGCGGTTTTAGTAAAACAATGTTTTAGTAAATCCTATAACTAGAGGCCAGAGTCACGCCTGTTCAGCTCAGCTCCGTCCGGTTTATTTCTACAGTCGACCGAGTCGATAAGAAATTCAGCTTTAGTCCCGCCAGCCACTCAATGGTTTTGTAATGTCAAATGTATAAATAGTGTAAATGTAATGAGTGAAATTTATCTAATGTAAAGCATGTTTCTGTTAATTGTGTCATGTCAAATGTATATATAGTGTAAAATATGTCATGTAAAATTTAATGAACTTTTGTAATGTTGTTTTGTAAAAATGTTTTAATATGGTGTTTGTAAATATGTTCATTTATTGTATATAATTAGGCCTTAGTTTTGCACTTTAGTTTTTTTAGTATGCACTGGACGCATTTGTCTTGAACAGTGTTGTTATCTTAACATTACGCTGAGGCTTACTCAATTTTATTATAATGAGTGAACCATTTTAATGACAAATAAAGAATTAATATATATATATATATCAGTGATGGAATTCGAGCTAGC
>JAQGDQ010000666.1:0-116243 GCA_030141605.1 Tubiluchus corallicola
GATAACATATTTCTTCTACATTGTATATTTATAGTGTGGTGTATATTGAAGCAATTGTTATAGAAGCATAATGTACTGACAAGCTGAGATTTGGCATTGCATTGCACACCTTATTGTAATTTACAAAAATGGTAAACGAATCTCCTTTACTAAATAATGATGCTTATCATAATCATGGTTGAGCAACTCATCTTTATATGTATGTATGTATGTATGTATGTATGTATGTATGTATGTATGTATGTATGTATGTATGTATGTATGTATGTATGTATGTATGTATGTATGTATGTATGTATGTATGTATGTATGTATGTATGTATGTAGTATGTATGTAGTATGTATGTATGTATGTATGTATGTATGTATGTATGTATGTATGTATGTATGTATGTATGTATGTATGTATGTATGTATGTATGTATGTAGGTAGGTACGTACGTACGTACGTAATGTCATCCGCACTTTGATGTAAAACCTATCTCACCATCTATTTTATATAGCAACAGTGATGCCAGTATAACTTCACTCTATTGAAATTATCGTTGCCGTTGTTGTCATTGTTGTTATTCATTTGATTTATCATATTTAATTAATTTCAATGATTAGCTACCTATATTTTTTTCTTTTGTGGTGTCATAATTTTCTGATTCCTGATAATTTGTTGTACATAGCATTATTATATATATTGAGTCTGTATTTTATTGTAAAGCCACTAGCAGTATTTTTCCGTTTAGTTGGCCTTTGCTCACCTCAGGTTTTGCTTTACCCAAGACATACGGAGGGACAGACATCACAAATACGGGGTATGTAATATAGCTAATATGTCTGCCCTTCAGTATGATGTCAACCAAAATGAAAATCTGATTACGTTACGCTTCTCTATACATGCTTTTATGTGGTTATGTGTTTATTTTTATTGAGATTATTATAATCATCTTGAGTGTGCTAATTACACTGCAGCCCGGCTGCAAAGGTGTCATGATGTATAGGCCTAATATTAATGCATTCAATCAAAATAATAATAATGTTATTATAGTAGAAGATGATGTGCTGTAGACATGTTAAGATATCTTACAAGTATTGAAAGATTAATGAGTGATTTCACTGAATTGTATGACACTGTTTGACCACGATGGAATGCTGTTTGTTACCTGTCTGTCTGCCACTCAAGCATCCAAAGGAGGCTTAAAATTTCGCCATTTAATTTTTGCATTAAAGGTTGGAACTAATAATTATATTGACGTAGTTTACATAGTTCGTATATCAACCGTAATTTTCGCCGTCTTGCCCAGCGTGACGTCGGCTAAAACCGCACCGACCGTTTATCTGTTAACCTTTAACTTTCATAAAAATTATACAATATTGCCTGAATACTGTAGGATTATATCTGTTGTCTTCCAAAGATTTGTAATAGTAGTTAGGTTAAATATTCCAAAGACGAATAGCAATACGTAATAATTCATTGTACTTCGTTCAGTTACGTATTGCTCTAGGGTTAAGCCTATAGTTAGATTTAATCCTAAGGTTAGGGTTAGGATTGAGGTCAGGGTTGGGGCTAGGATTAGTAGTAATTTTTTCCTGTGCCTTTTTCCTGTAACTTTTTTATCTGTGAGTTTGTTACCTGGATTCCTTTATTCAACCAGGATTAGACGGCTTGCAAGTTCAGACATAGCTTTGTGTAGTTTCAAACAGAAGTATATAAAGTATGAATCAGTACTGCTTGTATGTTTTTATACGTGTTTGTGATTTTATACCACGCAGGGATCAGAGAGATTCGCAAAAATCTCCAGACAGGAACATCATCACACTGGTGTTAACACCATTAAAAGTTCGTTATACTATTCTAATAGGTATTTGTGCCCATGCAGTTTTAAAAATTTTTATACAGGTTTAAATTAAGCAAAAAGTGAACTTGCTTTGCAGTCAGCATTTGCGGCCCGTCCATGTCAGGAAAATTCTGGAATTTTGTTGTTCCAGCACCCTCCAGGATAATCATCGTCAGGACAAAAAGAAGCCCATTTGGAATGAACGACGCTGTGACAACTGGCGCCGCCTGGAGTACAATCCAGCACCTAAAGCAGCAAAGTTTTAAAATGCTAAAATTAACGACTTATAACTCTTTGCAATGCACTTTTTCCCTGATGAACAAACACACAAAAATTATACAAACTGGCAAACATACAAGTAGACAAACAAACAATCATATAAACAAGCATACAAACTAAACTTATGAACAGATAGGTAGACAGGCACAGGAAAAAATTACTACTAATCCTAGCCCCAACCCTGACCTCAATCCTAACCCTAACCTTAGGATTAAATCTAACTATAGGCTTAACCCTAGGAAAACCCTAATTGTAACCCTAAGATATTATTTTTTCGCATGTAACGCCATCATATGTAAATAGTGTTGTCAACATACACAAGTCACGTTGTACGTATTGTATTACCAGTTAGTAACTGATTTAAAATGTTGAATACATTTCTGTTTTTTTAATTCAGTTGTTTATGGTACTTAAATAAGTTGTGACTGACTTGAATATATTTGTTTGGTTACCCGATTTTCTTTCCTAGCCAAAATTGTGTTTTTTTCTAGCCAAAATTGTGACTTTTTTCTAGCCAAAATTGTGGCTTTTTTCCGGCCACCATAAATTAATTGCAGCTATTTTCTGTGACCACAGGGTAAACTTTTCTTTCGGCTAGTAATTTGAAAAACCGCTTGATTAACCTATTTTCTTACTGTTCGCGAGGTGAGGTCAATTACTTGTCTCTTTAGAATAAACCAGAAGGCAAATATGGTAATTACTCCCATGATGTTTGTCAGCTGGTGCCTTGGAGTAATTGCTTATTCAGAGCAAGATTTTGCGTTCTTCTCTCTGTTTGGTATCTTCAGTTCTATCATGGGGTGGCTCATGTTCAGTTCACACTGCTTGGGTAATGAAAAGGTAAGACAAATATGCAGCAACAAGAAACAGAATTTTTGCTTTTTTAATTAATGTGCACTGGTAAAGGCTTATTATTGACAAAGCGCCATTTTTTGCATTTTGTCCCGTTGAAAGTCAGAAGCCAGCTCTCAGCAATGGAATCTATTTTTTGTTGATGGATGAGGCCTAGACCAGAATCTTGATCATTATCAGGGATCAAATCGTCTGAGATGAGGCACTGAACCAGCAGAAGAGATGAAGTAGTGTCTGATGTTTACCTGTCATATATATCCTCTCTTAAAAAGAAAAGTAGCAGGAGGTAGTGTATGAGGTTATCAAACAATAGGAGGGTGTGAGTTATTATTACTTTTGTATAATTAATTAATAAAGCTGTGGTTGGGTTGGTAAGTCGACGACTGCCTGTACTAGCTAAACTCAAGGCCAAGTGAAGGTCAACCAAAGGTCAAACTTGTTGCAAAATGAAAGAATTTTTATGCAGCTTGGCGCTTTGCAAGCATCAGTTTAGCTCTCGGCATCATGTCTACTCGATGTATGTGATTGTTGTAGAAGTGGAATGTATCTCACTACTACAGATGAGTCACTGAACCAGCAGAGGTGTCTTAACCATATTCATATATCATTGTAAACAGCCAGAATCAGTATGGTCAGTTATAAAATCATCCAAAATTAATATTCAAGTTTATTGTCGCCATTCACTACCTAAGTTCAGTTGCTAAGCATACACCATGACCACTCGGCTATACAACTCACCTCTTTATAATTAACACTGTCAGATTGCCATTAACCAAACGGGTGTGTAATTTTTGCTTTTTTTCAGTCTGTGATAATCAAAACTTCTGAACGCAACGCTGCTGCCCTCTACGATGCTCGAATGCAAATACTGGCCGAGTGCGAGAATGAGGAGGCGCCACCGTTGACTTCCTCCGCTGCTCCGGTCGCATTTCACAACAATAACAACATAATTATCTCTTCAAGTAACAGTCCTTGTGAGTATATTGGCTTTTTTATCTCTTCTTTAGCTTACCTCTCTTATTTGTGTACAAAGATGTGAGTCTATAGACAAGAGTCGATTGTCATTCAGAGTTTTTGCTAAGAAGATTCATAATTGCAGGGATGAGAATTTTTCGCGGATACGCGGAATTCCGAGTTTTTGGAAGACCAGTAGTGCCATTACTGTAAATCACATAAATTCGTTGAGAAAATTTTTACTGACCCAGTACATTATTTCACAAACTGACCGCTAGTTGGCAGGCCGTCACTTTGTTTACATCACGTACATCAGTGTAACCACGTGTATATCTCTATGTATAAAAATATAGAATCAATTGTGCGGAGTTATTTGAGTCAATTGCAGACAGTTTTTATATACTTTTGCATAGGAGCAGCCAGTACTTAGGCGTTTTTGAGACAATTAGGTATCATGTATCCTTGATAGTTGGGTATTTTAAATTATGCATGAAACAAGGTAATTGATATTTTAAGTCCACTTAGAGGTTCTCTATGGTCACAAAATTTGCTTTTTGTTGCTTTGCTCCCCTTGAACTCCTTTGGGGGGCCTAGGTGGTCCCTAAACTGCCAGATTGTTTCAGAGTTTTTTTTACAATTTGTCATTCTCATCCCTGTAATTGTACTCGAGGTTCAGTTTCGTTATTTCGACCAAATTTATTAACCTTTTTAGCGGAAAATTTTGCCGACTTTGCGTAGTATTTTTCCGGTTTTTTAGTAGTATTTGTTCAGTTTGCCTCTTCTCTTTTCCCAGATGCTAAAAACCACTGAAAAATCTTGCTGAAACAAACAAACTGAAAATTTCACGTAGCTTGCTAGTTAAAGTTTGATTTTTATGCAATATGGCATATCTTTTGTGCTGATGACTTTAAATCTTAAACAAAGACGGGATGATTTTTCATATATTACTCCATTTTTCAAGTACTGTATAAGTATACGTTTTAACTCAAAGCATTTCTGATGATTAAATAATGGATAAAAACTTAATTAGTGGTGGGCGAGCCCAACTATTGATGACATCACAAGTGAACATAATTTTCACAGCACTAACATTCCACGTGCGTATTGTACGTGTTTGTGAAAGTTGAAGTACAGTGTTGCTGTGCAACTTTCAGTCTGTTAGTGCTGTGCTCACGCGTGAGATCTGGAAAGCGTGCACTACGTCACAACTGAATAGCGAAGAGTATAGAGAAGAGTATTAAAGGAAGACAGGATGATTTTCCATATACTACCTCATTTTGAAGTACGGTGAAAAGTATACATTTTAACATCAATGATCCAAAAGCGTTTGTGTTAATTAAATAATAGATTAAAAAGTTAATTAAAGGCGGGCGAGCCCAACTGTTGATGACATCACAAACTAACATAACCTTCAACAGCAAAAATATTTAACGAGCGTGTTACACATCTTTGCAAAAGCATTTCTGATGATTAAATAATGGATAAAAAACTTAATTAGTGGTGGGTGAGTCCAACTATTGATGACATCACAAACTAGCGTAACCTTCAACGGCAAAAATATTCAGCGAGCGTGTTACATGTGTTTGCAAAAGCAAAAATTGAAGTATAGTGTTAGTGTAGGACATTCAGTGTGTTGTACTAAAACTAGGCAAGTTGTAAGATGAAAATTTCAAATTTAACGCTAAGAAAAATTACTGAAACGGCACGCTCTGGGCTTTTCTAATGAGTGAAGGTAATACAGGTGCACTAGCATTGTCCCATTCACCTGTTCTCACCTGTTATGAACTGTTTGCTATGTTGATTTTTATTATTATTTGTTATACTGCATTTTCAACAATGTCTCCTACGTGTTTCACATAATTTGTGGCTTGTATTTTCCAACTTGTTGTTTTTTTTTGTGAAAATTAGCTGTTTTTTTACGTACAATTTGCCTTTACGTTTTCCAGACCTGATGAATCAGAACTTTTTAAACGTGCAGACGACATATAACAGCCTGATAGGTCCCGTGCCGAGTCCGTTAGCAAGTACGAGTCCTATTCCTCCTGCGTGGAGCACGATATCATCAGAACATACAAGTATGTTTGTCTGTCTGTCTATCTGCTCGTTTGTCTGTTTTTTTGTTCTCTTTAGTAGAGGTGTTTACTAAGGCACCTGCTAATGTAACTCTTTTCATAAATAAAATTTCAACGATTCGTCCTGAAATTTTGTATCTCTTGCATGACGCCTTATTGCATAGAGAGCTTGCGTTCAGTAACGCTGTATAAAGCTTGTAAATTTAAATTCTCTTGGTAGTTGCAAATATTTTAATCGTAAAATGATTTACATTGCTTAGAGTTTGAAAAAATAATCAGAGCATTCGTAGTACACACTAACTGCACAAACATTTACTTTACTCTATATTGTCGATAAGTTGGTGAATCAGTGGTGCACACTGGGAAGGCAGCAACATTTTATCAGGTGGCACGAACATTTGAAATTATTAAGAAATTTCTTTTCCAATTAGACTAGCATTTCGAACAGGTAACCATAACGCAAAGTAATGTATTTTTGTGTGGAGTATTTTTTGGGACATAAGGCAGCCTTTGTTTCCCTTTAACGTGCCGATTCTGGCTGTTCACCGGATAATTATGGTTTCATTGCAGCCTACCCATCGGTACTCACACACGAGTCATACGGCAACACACTTCGCATTCCAACTCCCGTGGATAAACTTGTCAGTGGTGGCAGCGGCAGCATCAGTCCGTGCGACAGTCCGGTACGCAGAACTACGGATGATCATACAGGTAGGGATCATTCGTTAATCTATCCCGTTAATCTATCCTGGATTTATCCTATAGGCTAGTATTTCGTTCCATTCTAACCAACCCTTTCTTGTATATAAGTTTACTATGTCTCTGTAAACTAACTCTGTGTTTTTACTTGTGCCTCAATTTTTATTGTTGTTTGGACTGTAAAACTGTAAATGTCTGAAATAAAATTAATTAATTAATAAATAAGTAAATAAATAAATAATAGTAATAATAATTCATGTGTTTGCAAATAAACTTGAATTGACTATTGCTTACTGGCTAATGCTTTCCCCTATCAACCACCATACATTCTCAGTGTGCGCAGTTGGTTTAGGTAAATAAACTTGAATTGACTGTTGTTTAGTGGCCAATGCTTTCCCCTATCAACCACCATACATTCTAAGTGTGCGGGTTGTTTATGTAAATAAACTTGAATTGACTATTGCTTACTGGTTAATGATTTCCCCTATCAACCACCATACATTCTAAGTGTGCGCAGTTGGTTTAGGTAAATAAACTTGAATTGACTGTTGTTTAGTGGCTAATGCTTTCCCCTATCAACCACCATACATTCTAAGTGTGCGGGTTGTTTATGTAAATAAACTTGAATTGACTTTGTTATGGCAATGCTTCCCACAAAACAAAAAAACAAACCAAAACACAACACCAACACATAAATAAACTTGAATTGACTATTGCTTACTGGCTAATGCTTTCCCCTATCAACCACCATACATTCTCAGTGTGCGCAGTTGGTTTAGGTAAATAAACTTGAATTGACTGTTGTTTAGTGGCCAATGCTTTCCCCTATCAACCACCATACATTCTAAGTGTGCGGGTTGTTTATGTAAATAAACTTGAATTGACTATTGCTTACTGGTTAATGCTTTCCCCTATCAACCACCATACATTCTAAGTGTGCGCAGTTGGTTTAGGTAAATAAACTTGAATTGACTGTTGTTTAGTGGCCAATGCTTTCCCCTATCAACCACCATACATTCTAAGTGTGCGGGTTGTTTATGTAAATAAACTTGAATTGACTATTGCTTACTGGCCAATGCTTTCCCCTATCAACCACCATACATTCTCAGTGTGCGGTTGTTTATAAATAAACTTGAATTGACTTTGCTTACTGGCAATGCTTTCCCCTATCAACCACCATACATTCTAAGTGTGCGGGTTGTTTATGTAAATAAACTTGAATTGACTATTGCTTACTGGCTAATGCTTTCCCCTATCAACCACCATACATTCTAAGTGTGCGCAGTTGGTTTAGATAAATAAACTTGAATTGACTGTTGTTTAGTGGCCAATGCTTTCCCCTATCAACCACCATACATTCTAAGTGTGCGGGTTGTTTATGTAAATAAACTTGAATTGACTATTGCTTACTGGCTAATGCTTTCCCCTATCAACCACCATACATTCTAAGTGTGCGCAGTTGGTTTAGATAAATAAACTTGAATTGACTTTTGTTTAGTGGCCAATGCTTTCCCCTATCAACCACCATACATTCTAAGTGTGCGGGTTGTTTATGTAAATAAACTTGAATTGACTATTGCTTACTGGCTAATGCTTTCCCCTATCAACCACCATACATTCTAAGTGTGCGCAGTTGGTTTAGGTAAATAAACTTGAATTGACTGTTGTTTAGTGGCCAATGCTTTCCCCTATCAGCCACCATACATTCGAAGTGTGCGGGTTGTTTATGTAAATAAACTTGAATTGACTATTGCTTACTGGCTAATGCTTTCCCCTATCAACCACCATACATTCTAAGTGTGCGCAGTTGGTTTATGTAAATAAACTTGAATTGACTGTTGTTTAGTGGCTTATGCTTTCCATCATTCATGTGTTTGCAAACACCTTGGCATGTTATAGCAGCCGCTTAGTCGTTTGTTTTAGAAAATGTGGATTGGCGATGGACTCATTACAACCAGGTGATGAGTAAATCATAAATTTTTTTTCATAACGTTGCTGATTATAACAAAAAGTGGCTCTTAAATATAATTAGGTATTTTTACAGATACCATGAAAGAGAGCAACGACAGGGGCCTCGGTCTGGTGGACATGATGCACAAAATCTCAGCAAACGGAGGTCTCATCCCTCCCAACGGTCTGCCGCGCGTACCCAACGGCATCTCGCGCGTCAGCCTCCTCAGTTCTACTAGTCGTACGAGAATGGATCTCTCCAGGCCGCTCCAGTCGAGATTTCCCGACGCTTGCGATCAGCCGGTGGAGTTTCACAAGCATCGCGGCTTGCATTTTCAGTAAGTGCGAATTGTTTAGTCGAAAGAAAGATTTCTTCTGTGACGAGTTGCAAGGGTCGTCACTACTGTTTGTGTGCAACGGTTTTTGTGAATTACATTTTTTTTAGCACATAGAGTTTATAAGTTTATTTATTTCCACTCAGCATCTAACAATTATAATAAAAATACAGATAATTTCACTGAAGTAAATATAAATATAAATATAAATGCAATATTATCCAGAAATTACAAAATGCAGCATATACATGTGCAAATTACATTACAGAGTAATTTTGATGCATACAGTTTGAGCCTAAAAGCATAGCTTGACAGGCCAAACTGTACGTGGAAATCTTAAAGAAGTGATCAATAATTGAAATAATGATAATATATACATAAAAGTGTGGGAGGGGGAGTAGTGAATGAAAGATGAAATGGAGCGAGAACTAAGAAAAACTGTGATCATGATTATAAAGTGTTCAGTAACCCGTTGAGCATAGTCACGTTTTATTAAGATTACTGTGGAAAAAGAATGCAGGTGATTACCATTATCAAACTGTATTACTCTCAATACTTTTGAAATATTTCTTTTCTGACGGTTTTTTTAAAAGTTGAAAGGGAGTGACTACATTTTGAATTGAAAGGGAGTGACTACAATTTGAATTGAAAGGGAGTGACTACATTTTGAGTTGAAAGGGAGTGACTACATTTTGAGTTGAAAGGGAGTGACTACATTTTGAGTTGCGGCTTAGTCTATTCCATAGGACTGGTCCCATATAGCTAATGAAATAAAGAAGACAGAGTGTCTGTCGGGGGTGTTACCGAAACTGAATTTACAAACCGAAACCGAAATTTATGAAACAAACTGAAACCCAAATTTACGAAACAAACCGAAAACGAACCAAAACATTTTTGGAAAACCAACTAGTATTGAAACTGAAAAAAGAAAATTCTAAAATAAGTCCATTTTTTGCCTTTTGTTTCTTTGTTTTTGTTTGCTGTGATGTAAAATCACTTGATGATAAAAAATTCTAATATGAAAAGGACACGGCAGTTTTATAGTATAGAACCGCAAGTTTGATGGGGTGACTTACCTTAGAAAATCTGTTATAATGTTTTTGGATTTAAATATCCTTGGTGATTAAAATTTAAAGATCGTAATGCTTCATTAAAATAAAGAAATTTTATTTTGTAGATATTTTGTCGCTTACATTTCATAAATTATAAAATTAAACGTGATTTTGCTCAAGTAAATTCAAACGCGGTTTGATGTTTCGGTTGATTGGGCCTGGAGACCCGAAAACTTCCCAGTGGTCAGCACTGAAGATGTGCCGCGTTGCTGATAAAGCGCATCACAAACTCTTATGTAAATGAACTTTTCCCTTTAATTGAACTATTTCAGCCAAGATTTTTCGGCAGTTTTTGACGTCTAGGTGAAAAGAAAAGATAAATTGAATTAAATTAAATACTAATAAAACCACGAAAAAATGATAACGACAATTATCCGGAAGTTTGGCTAGGAAACTTAACCAAAAGTGCAATTATCGGCAAACCGAAATGAAAATTTCCCTTCGGTAACATCCCTGGCGCCCCCTAAGTGTGAGATATTTTCATTTCCCGCATGACGTTATCAAGTGAAATCTACTTTTGTGGCCTACATGTTAAAAGACCTAGGTTTACAATTGACGGACCTACATCTAGTGTTTCAAGTAGATTTCAGTTGACGACATCCATGAAGGACGAAAGCTGATGGAAAAGTTTTTGAGATGTAGAGGGCACTTTGTCTTCTTTACGATTACGACCGCGGCAAGTCACTGAAGAGCTACTATCTTATCTTAGATCAGGAGCGGTTTCATCGTTTCATCAGGTGTAGTGTTCTTATAGATCAGAAACATGGATAAGAAAAAGAGGAAGATTGAAGAAGAGCATTGAGTGTTTCAAGACAGATTAATATGCATTGTACAACACAGACTCAGGGATGAGAATTTTCCGCAGATACGCGGAATTCCGAGTTTTTGGAAGACCAGTAGTGCCATTTTTGTGAATCGCGTAAATTCGTTGAGAAAATTTTTATGGCCCCAGTACATTATTTCACCAACTGACCGCTAGTTGGCAGGCCATCACTTTGTTTACATCACGTACATCAGTGTAACCACGTGTATATCTATGTATAAAAATATAGAATCAATTGTGCGGAGTTATTTGAGTCAATTGCAGACAGTTTTTATATACTTTTGCATAGGAGCGGCCAGTACTTAGGCGTTTTTGAGACAATTAGGTATCATGTATCCTTGATAGTTGGGTATTTTAAATTATGCATGAAACAAGGTAATTGATATTTTAAGTCCACTTAGAAGGCTCTCTATGGTCACAAAATTGTAATTTGTTGCTGGGTCCAAGGGGGCTTCCCTTGAAACCATTGGGGGCCTGTTTCAGAGTTTTTTGCAATTTGTCATTCTCATCCCTGCAGACTGTGTGATATACTGAACTAATACACATTGTAATAAAATTACCACTATCTGACATGAAAATTGAAATCTGTAGTTTTTAATATGAAATTTTAATAACTTTTAACAAAGTTTTCTTGAGTGTAATAGTGGAGTAGTAATCATGTGCATAGATCGGATGAAAAAAAATCGTTATTAGGTCCTACTGTACTTGGCTTCTTGACCAAACTACATGTGGCCGACAGGAACCGTGGGAAAGTTTAATGTGGTCCAGCTAATCGGATAATTTGCACACTTCTGTCTTAGATGATCTACCTATCTTGCGTTATCATGACGTTGTCATTTACAAACTGGTGCAAACTTGGAAGTGTTGTACGATTGAAAAGCCGTTTGCATCTAACAAGGTTGTTCGTTACAGGCATTTAGACGATGGAGACGGGAGCTTGAGCGATCAAAGCGGAAGTAACACTCAAGATTACGAGCACAAAAAACTTATGGCCTGCAAAGGTAGCGTATTAGCATTCTAAATACGACTGTTTGTAGTGGAGGGAGACCATGTTTGCCGAGTTCTGAAGCCAAGTTTTAACAGAAATGTAAAAAAGTCAGGGTTGCACCTGGATTTGAACTGATGGACTTTGGAGTACAAATCTAACACCGCTATGCAACGGCAGTAATTATGACAGATCTTAATGTCCATCCAGGGGTTGTATAGTCTAGTGGTCATGGCACTGGACTTGGTAATCTGAAAGTCCTGGGTTCAGGTCCAGGGTCTGTCACAAGTAATAAATAAAGCTTAACAAATTCATTACATGCTGTCTTATTGTATACAGAGCTTGCATTAGCAGTAATGCTGTCTAAAACATGTAAAATTAAACTTCTGCGATAGCCGTTAGATGCAGCCAATTTAATGGTAAAGTGTTTGGGACTTGTTTAGATAACATTGTGTAAAGTTTAAAAAATAATCAGAGCATCATCAGTAGCACACTCTTTACTAACAAAGAAAAAGTGTAAACTGCTTTATATTGTCAGTAAGATCAGTAATATGTTTTTGGTGAATCAGTGGTGCATACTGGGATGGTGATGCAGTGCTGTTTCAGTAATGTGTTTTTGGTGATTCAGTGGTGCATACTGGGATGGTGATGCAGTGCTGTTTCAGTAATGTGTTTTTGGTGAATCAGTGGTGCATACTGGGATGGTGATGCAGTGCAGTTTCAGTAATGTGTTTTTGGTGAATCAGTGGTGCATACTGGGATGGTGATGCAGTGCTGTTTCAGTAATGTGTTTTTGGTGAATCAGTGGTGCATACTGGGATGGTGGTGCAGTGCTGTTTCAGTAATGTGTTTTTGGTGAATCAGTGGTGCATACTGGGATGGTGATGCAGTGCTGTTTCAGTAATGTGTTTTTGGTGAATCAGTGGTGCATACTGGGATGGTGATGCAGTGCTGTTTCAGTAATGTGTTTTTGGTGAATCAGTGGTGCATACTGGGATGGTGATGCAGTGCTATTTCAGTAATGTGTTTTTGCTGAATCAGTGGTGCATACTGGGATGGTGATGCAGTGCTGTTTCAGTAATGTGTTTTTGGTGAATCGGTGGTGCATACTGGGATGGTGATGCAGTGCTGTTTCAGTAATGTGTTTTTGGTGAATCAGTGGTGTATCATTTATGAAGCAAATGCGATTTTATTTAGACGAATATTTCATTTCAGCTATGCAAAAGAATCCCGTGGGATCCGAATCTCGGACGCCCACCGCTACGTGGTCCGGTCTCGGCTTCTCCAAGTCCATGCCGGACGCCATCATTCGAGAACGATTAAAGGACAAGGGGAAGTACACCGGACCCAGCATGGCTACCACATACGAGGTGAGTGGTTGAAACTGGCCTGCTCGGAAACCAAATTCAACAATGGCTTCTTGATCTAGTTGCCGTAATGTCAAAACTAATAACAAAGAAGCTTGTATTCGTTTCTTACAGAACTGTGCCAGCGATACGGAGAAAGACAAAGATCCGTGGAAAGATTCTCCAAACACGTCACCGTCGTCATCAATGAACGGTACACTAGGTGTCTCTGCTGCGCCGGGAGAGTTCCCGGCTAATCCTCTACGCAGGCGAAATAAATGTAAGTGAAGGTTTGAGAACGTCTACTCACCTCACTAATTCGCGGCCTTTATCACCCCTCCTAACATGAGTGCTTTACCACCTTTATCACCCCTCTTAACTCGAGTGCTTTACCACCTTTATCACTCCTCGTAACTCGAGTGCTTTACCACCTTTATCACCCCTCGTAACTCGAGTGCTTTACCACCTTTATCACCCCTCATAACACAATTGCTTTACCACCTTTATCACCCCTCGTAACTTGAGTGCTTTACCACCTTTATCATCCCTCGTAACTCGAGTGCTTTACCACCTTTATCACCCCTCATAACTCGAGTGCTTTACCACCTTTATCACCCCTCGTAACTCGAGTGTTTTACCACCTTTATCACCGCTCGTAACTCGAGTGCTTTACCACCTTTATCCCCCCTCATAACTTGAGTGCTTTACCACCTTTATCACCCCTCATAACTCGAGTGCTTTACCACCTTTATCACCCCTCATAACTTGAGTGCTTTACCACCTTTATCACCCCTCATACTCGATTGCTTTACCACCTTTATCACCCCTCCTAACACGAGTGCTTTACCACCTTTATCACCCCTCGTAACTTGAGTGCTTTACCACCTTTATCACCCCTCATAACTCGATTGCTTTACCACCTTTATCACCCCTCATAACATGAGTGCTTTACCACCTTTATCACCCCTCATAACATGAGTGCTTTATCACCCCTCATAACATGAGTGCTTTACCACCTTTATCACCCCTCATAACATGAGTGCTTTACCACCTTTACCACCCCTCGTAACTTGAGTGCTTTACCACCTTTATCACCCCTTGTAAGAAGAGTGCTTTACCACCTTTATCACCCCTCGTAACTCGAGTGCTTTACCACCTTTATCACCCCTCGTAACTCGAGTGCTTTACCACCTTTATCACCCCTCGTAACTTAAGTGCTTTACCACTTTATCACCCCGCGTAAAATGAGTGCTTTACCACCTTTATCACCCCTCGTAACTCGAGTGCTTTACCACCTTTATCACCACTTGTCATCTCATCACCTCAAAATGTCCTTGATCACTTCTACTCACTAAACATTTTTATCACCGCTAGGCAGCTAATCATTCCATATTGCCTTTAAACATTTAATCACAGCTTTACCTAACTACTTCACCACTTTTACCATTTCTAGTCAGCTAACTTGTCCACCACCTTGTTGATCACTTGCTTCACTAACTTTATCATGTAGAGTTTGAAACTTTAGTCCTTCACGACAAATAGCATATAAATACATTTAATTTTAATCGACTCATTTAAATCACAAGAAAACACTCTTCATAAATAAAGCTTGCAAAATTTTACGTGAAATTTGGTATCATGCACATCGTGACTTTGTGTTTGTGTTAACAATAATTTGTGTTTGGGTTTCTATGGTGACAAACAGACAAAGTCATCAAGTATTGCTTAGTATAATATTTCATTGTTCGTGCACCATCATCACAGCACATGACCCTTCGTCATTCTCATCCCCGCTTATATACTTGAATGTTCCCTTTTCTTCCCCTTTTAATAAACTATTAAATTGGAACGGCTTGCATGGAACAACGAAGCCGTTTAAATAAACAAGTGCACATCCTAATCAAACATTACCGTACAATTGATGCTGATGAACTGATGAATTTTCTTCAAACAGACGAGTACAACCTGAGCAGTAGTAACTACATCGACAGCGTGACCTTACCAAAGACGATGTGGACGGTGGAACGGACGAAAGAGGACCTGCCGGACCTCCTCAGCAAGCTGCAGTTGGGAAAATATACGGATCTCTTTCAACAACAGGAGGTACGTCTTCTTCGTTACGGTTCCCCTCGTGTGTTGCGTTGAAATGCGGTTCCTAGTTGCCATGTTTTTCACCGTTTAAGACGCGTTTTTTTCTCGACTGCAAAAATCCAGCAGTACCACAGTACCTATACACGAGCTGCCACTGGCAAAGTATTCACTTAACCCTTTCAGTCACAAATTATTTTTGTAATAAGAAAAAATTTTTGGCTTGGTACTTTTGTTCAGTATGTCCATCTTGTTTACACATAATAATTATTTTTTCTACCTGTGCCCGCGTGCTAAATATAGCCTGTATCCCACGGGATACATTGGGATTCAATGGAAGCTTCATTTTGCAACTGCTGATAATTTTTTAAAGTATGTAAGACATTTAGTATGCATGCTATGCTGATCTGTACAAAGTCGTCTCTAAAGTACTGTACCTTGCGCAGTTTTTTATGCTATGTAGATTTTCTAGTTTGCCATTTTATCACCATTTTTAGTCTATTGTTATTGGCTTAAATCAAAATAACTATTAACAGATCAAATAACTGTCAGTTTTAAAATTTTATTTATTGTAAAAGCAGAAAATATTCTCGTATCCCACGGGATACAACGGGTATGAAAGGGTTAAGACTTCTGTCATGTCCTAGACATGTATAAATATGAGTATTTTCCACTTTAAAAACAAGCATTGTACAGTCAACCCTCATTAAACCGGACTAATTGGGGGGGGGGGGGGTCCGGTTTAGCCGATTGTCCGATTTATCTGATATGCCTATATATGGTCTATATTACACAGGAATAATCACCTTAATAAGGCCTATATACTGTGTACTATATACTATACTGTATATTACTTTAAAATAGTTAACCTGTGAGGATAAAGAAATTATTGTACAGTTGGTAGGCCATGTTGTGTTTAGCACTCGGGCTCGGACGGAAATCGGTCAGTTTCCTTTACCACGGATGACGTCCGTCTTATCCTATATCCGGGCTAACGGGGTCCGGTTTAACGAGGGTCGACTGTACTATTTTATATGACAATGAAAGTTTATAGAAGTCGTCGTATACAGGTACTATGAAAATTTTTTCATTACAGTAAACAACAAAATGTTCTTAGGCCGGCCTAACTAAGGCCTAAATTGCTTCTTCTTTTTTTAAAGATGGGAATACATTTAATACCCCATTGCATCTTTTATGGCAAAAAATATGACAACTTTTGTTTTTGAAATACTACGTTTATGTTTACTGTGTGTTTGTACTACTGCGCCTACTGCGTGGCATGGTGTGGCACAACTGGAACCTAGCTCATTATCACGGCTATACCTTTGTGACGGGGCACCGAACCAGCAAGGGTGTCTTAGCCATGTTCTAATGTGAATAAGTGCCTTTAATAAACTAGCAGAATTAACGTGATGGTGGACTGAACTGCCCAGAATGGTATCAAGCCTGGCCAGGTTGGTCGGCCATCCGTTTGCTGTCGAGTCTTAGCTTTGCTTAACTTCAGTTGCTAAGCACACTCGGTAACCATTCGACTCTGCTCTAATGTTCATTTTTTCATTATTGTTAACGTTCAGGCCGTTCATCAAACAGTTTCACTTTGACCCCTCTCATTTTTTTATGGTTTTTAGATTGACCTCGCAACGTTTATGACGCTAAGTGACCTTGACCTGAAGGAGTTGGGAATCTCGACCTTTGGCGCCCGCAGGAAGATGCTGCTAGCCATTTCTGGTTCGTTTTGAATTATTTGTGTTTAAGTCGTATTTTTAATTGCTCTTTCTGCCTGTAGATGGCAGCAAAGTTACTCTAGCCAAGTGTTCTAACGTAGACAATCAGAGTATGGAGTCAGCACTAGTTATTTTAGTGTAAGTGTAATTTATGCAATTATGAATAAATGTTTAGTTGCCTTTCAGTTAAATAAAAATGCAAAAGATTGTCTACTTGCTTGACTCCTGCAGGACTGCACCACTCAAAATAGGACTTATAAGACCAATAACTTTTCTGCTACTGTATGAGGACAGACATAATTAAATGATTACAAATTAGGGACTGTTCTATTCAGGAGAATATCGGTTATCGAATCATTCTATTTGTTTAAACATTTTTAGCTAATTTAATTGGGTAAAATTAAGAAAAACACGCCCTTTTCAGGCACTCCAACTTACCCTATTGAGTAGCTTAGTCTGGTGTACACTTGCGTGATCGTACACACTATTTTATTGATCACCTACTTGCTACAGCCCAAGAGAATTGTTGTTATATAGAATTCCAGGAAACACCAAGCGGTCAGCCAACGACAAATTGAGGTCGTTTCATCTTTTAACTGAAATTTCTTCTTAAAAGTAGAGTAGACTTGAGGCCAAAGTGTACTAGGGTCTAGACAGTTGAACATTAGCCGATTTTGCACAAGTGATACTGTACATTGTCACAGTGTAAACACCGCAGTTGCTGAAGGGTTTTATTCATTTTTTTCATCAAAAATCGATTTTTAATTTGTCTAAGGTAAGCATATGCAATTCATGTATAATTTTGCATGAAAGTCCATTGTGTGATGGGGTAGAAACTTCAAAAATTTTCAAATATAATGTAATTGTTGCATAGTGAGAGCAGTTTTTCATGAACCCGTGCAAAATGCAGCAAATGCTTACCGTCCTGAAAGAGTTAAGAATATCACTAATATCATTAAAAATAGAAAAGATTTCTAAGTTGTGAAATATGTTGTTATTTTTCCATAGTATCTTCTTTTATCTTAGCGATTAATTATTGCATATGCAGAAATGTCGAAACGGAAGCAGCCTCTCTCTCCGGTCGTCGGAGATGGCCGACCCATGGCTCCCTCGTGTGGCAGCATCGGACAGCAGGATCCGTCCCAGTCTCTGCTGACGACCGCCAACAGCTTGTCTCCACCCAGTGCGATGTCGACGACGACGAATAAAATATGGTAGCTTGCCAGCGCCACCTACGATTCCTCGTCGAGCGTAGTTCTGCTGCCGAGTACCGCCATCTAAGCGACGGAGGGCCCGTAATCAAGCGTCCTCTCTCCAACTAGATTTTGACTGGATGAACCAATGGCGAGTGCCGAGCGTTAGAGATATAACTGATAGTTTAGAGCACAGCTGATTTGTTTATATCAGAGATTATTAATAGAGTTTTTTTTTTAACTAAAGTAGAGTATAGCGCGGTCAACTACGAGTGCAAATAAGTTCCGTCTTTCAGTCGTGTTTGTTTACGTACGTTGTTCTATGATTATGGCACTTTGTGTTCGAGATTTGTTTTATGATTTTTTTCGCCGCTGGGACGCGCTGTATTGAAATGCCGATTATGATACGTTTTGATCTGATGGCGATCGTGTTGGATGCAATATTTTCCCCCAAATCATGTTCGCCGGCGTAATCCGATAATCTGGGTTTATTTATGTACTTAATTAACGATCAAGAGTTAAAGGGAAAGATTCTTTTCGTAATTTTCAGCGTCTTTTTTACGATAATTATGCAGACAAAGGTAAGTTTTATTGATTTTATATAACCGCTGATGTAATTCTACAGCGGGGTAGTAGGTAAGTTTCATTCTATTCTTAAAGCCTCTGTTTTATCGAGATTCTGTCCAGAGAGTCTGAGTTTATTTTTGGTAATGCCGCAGACTTCTCAGACAGGCGAGTTACTTCCAAAAATTTAGTTTTCTAATATTTCGGTTAATCACGTCTTGCAATGTAGTGCTATACCTTGTTACTCGTATAAAAAATGTATTTTCTTAACGGAGAAGCTTTGACCATCATAATACAACACGTCGAATCTAATTACTTATAATGGACTACTGTTAACTTTAATTGAAGTTTTATTGGTGTTGTTGATTGACATTGTGAGACTTTAGAGCTATCTGTGTCCGAGTTTAAGTTAGAAGTTTCTACGGTGTGTTAATGTAAAATATAGTTTCAGGCGTTTTATTTTGATAACAACATTTTTATCAGTACTGGCTAAACGAAGTTCATGTTGTATCATGTATGTTTTCTTGTTGATGTGGCACTGTGTACATTATCAAGTTGATGTTGCACTGTGCACATTTCTTGGTTAATGTTGCACTGCGTACATTATCAACTTGATGTTGCACTGTGGACATTTCTTGGTTAATGTTGTACTGCATACATTATCAACTTGATGTTGCACTGTGTACATTTCTTGGTTAATGTTCTACTGTGTACATTTCTTGGTTGATGTTGTACTGCGTACATTATCAAGTTGATGTTGCACTGTGCACATTTCTTGGTTGATGTTGTACTGCGTACATTATCAAGTTGATGTTGCACTGTGCACATTTCTTGGTTAATGTTGTACTGCGTACATTATCAAGTTGATGTTGCACTGTGCACATTTCTTTGTTGATGTTGAGTACATTATAAGTTGATGTTGCACTGTGCACATTTCTTGGTCAATGTTGTACTGCGTACATTATCAACTTGATATTGCACTGTGAACATTTCTTGGTCAATGTTGTACAGCGTACATTTTCAACTTGATGTTCCACTGTGGACATTTCTTGGTCAATGTTGTACTGCATACATTATCAAGTTGATGTTGCACTGTGCAAATTTCTTGGTTAATGTTGTACTGCGTACATTATCAAGTTGATGTTGCACTGTGCACATTTCTTGGTTGATGTTGTACTGAGTACATTATAAGTTGATGTTGCACTGTGCACATTTCTTGGTCAATGTTGTACTGCGTACATTATCAACTTGATATTGCACTGTGAACATTTCTTGGTCAATGTTGTACAGCGTACATTTTCAACTTGATGTTCCACTGTGGACATTTCTTGGTCAATGTTGTACTGCGTACATTATCAACTTGATATTGCACTGTGAACATTTCTTGGTCAATGTTGTACTGCGTACATTATCAACTTGATGTTCCACTGTGGACATTTCTTGGTCAATGTTGTACTGCGTACATTATCAACTTGATGTTGCATTGCGTACATGTTCAGGATATTGTTGTACAATGTGTACTTTCAAGTTTAGCTTGTTGAATATGCTGATTTTACGGTGCCTTATCTTTTGCCAGACAACTCTCACTTGTCATCTACTCTGTAAATATTGTATTTCTGCGCCCGGCGCCGTGAACTTTGGCCGCGCGGTGACGGCGCGGCGCATTGCGAATCAAAAAAACGTGCCGTTTTCGTATTGAAACCAATTTTTATTGGTTCTTATCCATTTTGTCGATTCGTTTATAGCATTTTTGAATTGTTGTTTGCATGATATATTATTGATGCAAGTTTTTTTAAGTGCCTTTCACAATGAGTTGTGAATCCGTGTGCATGAGGTTTTATTGTTATAAATAGAATTGAGACAGTTTTATCACCACCTGTATTATATCATTACTATTTTACGTGCATTTAAAACAGAGCGCACTCGGTGCATCTGTTACAGTTTATTGTGAATCGTAGCGCAATTTAATATCGTTCGTATCTATTTTTATCACTTGTTTTTAGAAGTGTTCGCGTCATCTCGTGTTAGCGTTGCCATAGTAACCGCCGTTTTGAGTGATATCGTTTAGCACAAGATTGTACATATATTTTGTCGACTTTCAAATCGGATGATGATTGTGTTTGATACATTTGATGCTGCCTACCAACTATGTTCACGGTTCATTTGCGTTCAGCGTTCACTCGGCAGGGTGTTCATCTCTTCTGCTCAAGCATCATAAATTCTCCCCTGTACAGTTCATCGTAACTGCAAGACAAATCAGCTTTACTTTACCGAATCATTTTAGTGTCGCTTAGTTCATGTCCATATAAGGTAATTTGTCATGTCCATATAAGGTAATTTGTCATGAGGTAATTTGTCATGTCCATAAGGTAATTTGACATGTCCATATAAGGTAATTTGTCATGTCCATATAAGGTAATTTCACTAATTTCTTGCCTCATTTGTGCATAATAAGTAGTTTTTGTTAAGAACTGTTAGATTTTATTTGAATAATACTCAACAAAATACTTCAGAGTCGATATTATCGTTGACATAATTTCATATTTTATTGTGCGTCAAGCAAAATAACTGAAATATTGTCTGGACACTCGAGAGAGAGAGCTAAAGATGGAGTATTCCAAATTTTTGTAATATTTTTTTGAGATAATTTTTATACTTAGAGCGATGAAACTGTATGTCAAATTTGTACTATACTGTCACATTATACATACACTTATCTGACGTGCTATATTTCTAAACTTCTCTGTAAATCCATGCTGTATATAAAAATTGTATGTCAAAAGTGTGTTATTCAACAATTTTCATAAGAAACATGTTTGCAGTACACTGAATTTGTGAACACACTAGTGAACTTTGTCATTTTCCTGAAATACTATAAGCATGCCATTGTAAGGTTTTGTTACATGCATATAAACATTGTCATTCATGCTTCACCTGCGAGCATTGTCTTCATGCTTCATTTTGTATTTTCAAGAATGTTCTAGTCATCGAGCATAAAAATGTACAAGCTAATAACAGTTTATTTGTTATTTTGTAATTGAAGAGCGACTCTTTCTTATGAGATCCTAAATTTTGTATTGAAGTTTTTTGCTATATGAGATACATAACAGATTGCATTGGTTTTGAATAAAAGAAATGTTTAATTGCGAACCACATCACTCTACGGTTTTTTTATGTCACCCTGTATTTTTACTGAAAGGAGGACAGGATGATTTTTCGTATACTGCCCATTTTAACTCCGATAAAAACTATACATTTTAACGCAACCAATACTGCAGAACCATTTCTGATAATTAAATAGAGTATTGATGACATCACAAACATAATTTTCAACAAGAAAAATATTCCACGAGCGTGTTGCACATGTTTGAGAAAGCAAAAATTGAAGTACAGCGTTACTGTAAGATATTCAGTGGGTATAAAGCACGGCTCGTTTTAAAATAAAAATTCAAATTTTCATGCATGAGCTCCAACGTGTGTAGTTCGTCACAAGCTAACACATCTGAACTGAGCGATACAACACCTGTTTGTGCAACGCTTTCCGAAATGCAGGCGCTAGTGCCCGTCTAACTAAATGCAAATGGTGAAATGCATGTAACAGCGAAGAACTAGTGGATGCAAATGTGACATTCAATTTCATGCTGAAGCTGAATTTCAAGATTTCAAGAATCACCAATAAAAGCAGTCAAACAAAATTCATTTGCATTTCTTGATGTTGTTCGCTCATTTCATGATGTTTCAAATGTTTAAATGATAAAGATGGTAATTGTAGTGGTAAATATTATGTTCGATTCGTATTAAAAAAATCATTACCCCAAAGGATGTAAAATAAGTGTGTATAAACTAAATAATAATATTCACGCTATAATTAACTTTACATCAAGAAAAGACGAGAATCCATTCAATTAGTACGCCTTACCCACGATTACTGTGGGCTAAAACGCTTGACCAAGCATGACGACGAACCTATACCATCTCTAAACCAGCAAAATCGTTGTAACGACAGCGAAACTTACTACAGGTACTAGGACTTTGCATAAAAGATAAGATTACAAAAACAAGAAATACATAAATCGATCTCATGTACTTTTAATATTGCATACAATGTACGAATGATAGTAAGTAAGTATCTTTATTTATCACCTTTTTTACAAGACAAACACAAAGCATGGTACGATAATATGATAAAGTGACAAGGTTATTAAATGAATAAATTATCTGAGTTAATGATGTTCAAGTGATTGGTGAAAGGGTGGCGAAAAACTAAAAGTTACCAAAGTCAACCACCCTGTAAGTAATGTTGCTATTAGTAATATGCGCAATTATCTTGACGAAGATTTCAGAATAAGGTGTGTAAAACTATTGAGATTAACTGAGATTAAGTTTAAATTTGAACAGAAATAAAGAATAGATAGAAAATATTTAAACTCAAACGTGTACAGTCTAGCCTCGTTATCTCGCCCCTCGTTATGCCGCCAAACTCGTCTCTCGCCATAGAAAGTACCAGGACGGATTTCCTGCTTTGATATTTACCTCTTTAAGTCGCCACCTCGCTTCTCGCCCTCGCCACGTCATGCTAGGATGAGTGCTTATGTAAACTATATTCGTTATGTCGCCAAACAGACAAACTCAGAGGTGAATCGATCAATACATATACCGCGTGTCGATCAATATAACCGCGGTATGTAGACAATGCTGCTGTACTCGATAGACAGACATAATTAATCTAGTGTGTGTCTCACCAGGATTAGATTAGGAGTGCTGTGGTTGGTTAATGCGCAGAGAAACTAAAGCGTCACCGATATCCTTACTCTATAACACCAAAGCTGCGTTTAAGTTCCACAAAGTGTGAGCAACTTTACATGATGTCTCTGAAGCGAAAACTGTTTTGTCTTAATCCTGAACAAAAAAAGGAAATTCGTATTTATCATACGAATAATTCTTCAAAGACACAACAGGAAATTGCTACTGTATTTAGTGCGAAATGTTGATTGGTATCATAATGCAAAATATATTTTATATGTACATAGAGGAACACTATATTAATCAACTATTATGTACATACATATAGACTAACTTCGTTATATTCCCGTTATCTCGCCATACTCACCTCTCGCCAAAAATTTGCCCTAGACGGACAGTGGCGAGATAACGAGACTAGACTGTACAATTCATAGCTGTATTTAAATCACCCTGCTTAAGATAGTAGGATCATTTCCTATGTTACATAATTGTACTGTCCGTGTACATACGTAGTTCCCCGGATTAACAGATATAGCAAATATATATATATCTAAGTTAGCTAAGCTGATTAAACTATGTACAAATGTATGTGACTAGTAGCATCCGGAGACGACGGTCGTTAATCGAGCGGAGGAGGGGAGTGAAAGATGCCGAAAGCAGCCGCACATTTTGACCTCTTGAACTTTTCCAGCGCTTTGGACATGTCATCTTGTCTAATCGCCCTCATGCTGAAAACAAATCAATGTTTATGATAAAGTAACGAAGCGAATTTATAACACCGTACTTTTCTCTGTATTAATTTTCGTTAAAGGAAAGGTCAACACTTTTGGGAGGTTAAGCTTATTTCAATGTTCGCAAAAAATGTTAGAAGCATTTAGTAATAAAATTGCAATAGGCACCTCGTGTAACTAGCAAAATCACTTCATACACACACACACACACATACACACACACACACACACACACACACACACACACACACTTTATTTGCCATTAAAATACATTGATAATCACTGAATAAAAACTTTACAGAGATGATCAATCAGTGTTAGTTAATAAAAACTTCTCTGTTGCCTACGGGAAGGGGTAAAGAATCTCTCTAAGTTTTGAGACAGAATTCGTAATTCGCGTTTAGTTTCACAGTCAAGTAAGTAAACAAACATTAATGACTTTATCATCCCCCCCTTGCATTTTTGCTTCCCCACCCTCCACGAAATATATATATATATGTATATATAATAACCTTTATTTGCCATTAAAATACATCGATAATCACTGATAAAAACTTTACAGAGATGATCAATCAGTGTTAGTTTGCTAAAGGCAAATGTCACTATGCACAAAAAAATGAAAAAATTATGATTTAATTAATATGGCCGTGGATATATGAATTCTGAATTAGTGTGTATGTTGTCGTACTGGTGTGATGGCATTTCATATTTGGTTAATATTAGTGATTTTAATTTTGTTTTAAATGCTGATAGGGACTTGATTTGTTTAACCTGTAATGGCTAAATAAATTTTTAATAAATTTTATTAAAAAAAACCAGGTAACACACCTGTAAACAGCATCTCCCTCCTCCTCGTGACTGATGTAATCACGGACCCTGAAGATCGCCCCCGTGCGGCACAGTTCTCTCAAGTCACTCCCGGAGAAGCCCTCCGTCTCCTCGGCTATTCGCCTGAGGTCCAGCTCATCATCAACCTTTCGTAAAAACGTAGCAATTTAAACGTTGGGAGAAAGTCGTCACGGAAACCCGTTAACCTCTTCAGGAGCGCACCACTCAAAATAACAAGCCTTTTCACAGTTCCAGCGATTGATGATGATCGTGAAAAGGTCAAAGGTTAAGTGTATCAGACAACGCATGTCTGTACACTTGAGAACGCCTCACAGCCCATGCTGTTGTAACAGTAACAGTTTTAGCAACTAGCTAGAACCTTACCTAGCTCACTTTTGTTCCCAAGGAAGATCCTGCTAGTAAACCACTCTGTGTACAGACTAATGCATAATTAAGTAAAGTCACCGCAAAACAACGTTACTGAACTGATGCGGCAGATGACTTTGCTTTACACACCTGTCAAGTGACGGTTGTAGTTAAAATACGTTGCTGTGGTAGACTTAACCTTTCACCTATAGCAACCGTGCGTATGCGTAATGAAACTGTGAAAAGACTTATTAAAATTGCATAAAAAACATTTGTAGTAAAAAATAGACATTAATTGTTTATTTAGCATATGTATTGTAGCAGTGTAAGAAATCAACTTACGTATTCTTTCTCCAAAATAAGCCTTAAAATACTTTCTCTCTGACTTGTAGTCTAAAAATAAACATAAAAATACATTTAATAGGATAATAACACAAACAAACTTAAAAGACAGGAATTAGTAACATACGCCCTCTGGATGAATAGTAAAGACTTTCCATTTCGTATTTTCCCCATCAAAGAATTTAAAGGAAAAGACAAGTCGTTAGCGTGTTGGGAATATTTTGCTGTCATCCCTAAAACGGGGAAAGATACACTCGTATCTCGGTTTGCCGGACCTCATTTTTATGGATATCCGAAAAAATCGGACAAAATCCGGCTCATGAAAAGTGCCGCATACTACGGACACAAGCCCTTTGTTTCGCGAGCTGACCGCTACTTGGCGGGCCGTCACTTTGTTTACAGCATTACATCTGTATGTAAGGAGCAGGCCGTACTAGACATATTTTTTAGACAATTTGGCAATTGATTCTACATTGCCATGAATCTAATACAAGGCAGCGCATACTGTATTAGCATAGTATCCGGAAATACGGACAATCAGCAAATTCGGACAGACATCTCCCCGCCTTTGCCCAGCAGACCAAGGTATGAGTGTATAACAAGTGTCAAGCAACTGTGTACAAAGCATAAATTTAATTTATACTACCACTTTATAGAAATTTACAGGCAAGTTTGGTAGCCGTCATTTACTTGAAAATCATGACATAACTGGTGGACTTTCCGTAAGCATCGTGGAGTTTCGTAAACGCGCGCTGCTTAAACTAATTCAAACTTGTGCAGCTTCCCTAATGTTCATGCAAAAGTATTAACGAACTAGCAAAGGCCCCGCAAAAAATTTGCGAATAAACACACTTATAATCAATAATACGCGAACATCCGACGTAGTCCTCATTTATAACGCAAAGCCGGCAGCAGCAGCTTTTACTGAATTGAAGCTATAAGATTACAGACAAAGTATAACGGATGACTTCAGAACAATGGCTTTGCGTCAGCAGTTTTCCGAGCGAAAATTGCCGAAAATAGAAGATCTAATTAACTCGTCGGCACTCCTTTTGGTGGACGTGTCCTAAAATATAGCCCACATCATCGTGTAGCCCCGTTCATCCTCTTTCTAAAGAGCCATATATCTCATTCCGAAAGTCCCACCAGGCGCCGCTAGAACATTTTTCCCGCAGGCTGTTTGGTCAAAATTTCGAAAAAATCGTGAGTTGGGTCCGGGAAAACGCCCGTTAAGAGACGCCGTGGCCATCTCGCGAATTCTAAATACGCCTATGAACGGGCTATCTATCCATAGCCAGCATTATCCATGGCCCATTCCCGTTCTTCAGATCTCAGCGGTATAAGTTTTGCAAAAAACGCCCGAAAAATGGCCATTTTTAGAGGTTTTTCGCCCCCCGCCCCCCATTTGTCCCAGTGGACCCGATACGAAAAATAAACCCCCAATGGCATGACACTAGATAAAGACTTTTCGTTTGATGTATAGATCGCCGCAAATGGTGCCGTCGTCCGAGGTGTAGCCTCGAATCTTATATATATATATATATACCAGTAGAATTAATATTAACGAATAAAAATAAAAATGGAAGATAATAAAAATATTAATGTTCCACACAAAATTAGCTTTTTGTGAAATTTTCATACTTCATATGTAAATTAACAGTACGCTACTTTTCTTCAGCCAATGAATGATGTCACGAGGTGCTTATCAAACTTTCATTACTAAATTTTGATGTTTTTTGCGAACATTCAAAAAAGCCTAACTTCCCAGAAGGCTTGACCTTTCCTTTAAAGCCCCTGACAAATTCTAAAACATCATAACAGTTAAAACAATCTAGAAATTGATTAGCACGTCACAGAATCGCAGAATTACCACAGGACCCTCGCCTAAATAGAACTATGTCTTGAGATCCCAATTAAAGGAAAATGTGGGAAAACCTACAGGCAATCCGATGTGGAACATGGCGGGCATCCTCCGCAGTATGGCTTTATCCACGTCTTGCGGACGATTCGTTGCTCCCATGATGATCACGTAACAGTCGCTGGAAGTGATTAAACCGTCCCACAAACTCATGAACTGTGCCTTCATCATGGCGGTGGCTTCGTGGTCGTGCATGTCCCGAGAGCGGAGAAACGAATCTAGTAAAATAAGCAGCCGTTCTTTAAACACGAACGCAGGTGGACGTTTCTCAATTGAACTTTGACCCGAGTCGGACAGGACGTATAATTATGATGGAACACCTGTTCTACCTACCTGTAGAAGCTGTCACGGATTCCCGTGATTGAGTTCTACTCTGCTGTTAGACTTTTCATTTACAGTATTGCAAACTAGTTTATTCCGGTTCTTACAACCTTTGCAAATCTACCTAGAGTCGTTCAATTAGGTTAACCTTGAATTATTTATACGGGCTTCATTCTAAAGTTATAAATTCCTTCGTCACCCTTGTACAGGTGACCATTTGACGTGTGCTATTCCTATAAGCAAACGTCATATGATCAGCCTAATTCGTTAGATTATTTTTTCCTCTTTTCAATAGTTTTTTTATAGTTATGTGCTGATTTGCGCATTATATATCTAGCATTAGTACTCTGTGCTTATTGTATTAACTATGTGAAAGTGAATAATTACCTATGATTGGTTGTCCTGTTGTGGTAGAAAGTAATAATGTAAATGCGCCAAATCATGTAAGTTGAATAAATTATATTCTGGGTGGCCACTCTTTTAATCAAATAGTTGTGTGGTTTTTATTAAAAGTCAAGAATTAATATAAATGATATATTTCAATAGCAGCAAACCATTTTAATTAACAACTCGTAAACTTAAGCTTTATGCACCTTTTTCTATAAAAACAAATTAGACTATATACATTCCCACGTATTTGTTTAATTCTAATCCACAAATTAAGAACCAGGCCGATGTCTCTCCCACAAACTTCTGAAAAAGTGAGCATTTTTCACAGATGCACCGCTTCTTTTGAAACCATTAATCATTTTCTAATTAACTGCCCATTATATCACCAGACTCCAGATATCTTACTAAACAAACTCTGTACTTTGTTAATTCCACATAATGTTACAATTTATAATTTGTCAACAAATGAACTCGTTTATCTGCTTCTTCATGACAATAAACACTTAAATATTCCAGTACACATGACTCGCGCTTCTGGGTTCAGTTGGTTGAGTCAAAACATTTCGGTTCAAAAGTGAGTCTATTAAGCGGCGCCTACTGTATTTAAGCTTGCACGGAAAATTATATTTCTAACTAAGCACTTCTAACCATTTGTATTAGTTTATAGTGATTATATATATATATATATATATATATATATATATATGTTTATTGACAGATTAAGATATAGTCGAACATGATATTTTGGTTCAGTCCATAGATCACTACACAAAAGGACTTTTGATCATATAACATGATCATTTCTGTCAAAAAATAACTGAAGAATTATTTACAAATTTTCACTACACACTTATTATCGCCTAACATGATCATTACTGTCCAAAAATCGCTAAACAGTTATTTACATATTCACAATATGACTTTGGGTTGCCATTGAAAAATTCATGCAAATCGTTGAAGCTCAGTTCAGTGTTATCTTCACGAAGGTGATTAGTAAGTGGACAAAAACAGATAACATGCTCTTCTGTTTGAATGTTTAAGCCATGCCAGGATCGTAGCCTGTCCTCTCTTTTTATGATTGCCCATCTTCCAGTCTCAATAGCTAGGTTATGTGAGGAGAGGCGTAACCGAGATGTTTCAATCCTATGGAGCTCATTTACTTTAACGCTATTCATTGCACTGACAGATAGTTCGGGATTCAGATAGAGATAGGTGCTCAGTTCAGTGTTATCTTCACGAAGGTGATTAGTAAGTGGACAAAAACAGATAACATGCTCTTCTGTTTGAATGTTTAAGCCAGAACAATACATAGTAATATTGATGTCATTCTCAACATTACGCTTTCTATGTGTCTATACTGCTAGTAGTCATACTGCAATGCTTCTACGGTTTGTCTATTGCCTGCCCTCTATTAAGTGTTACGTTTCATTGCAACGAACGTCTACCAGTTGTAAAACTCTCTGTTCAAGCCGTATTGCAATCTGTTACCCAATAAAGCTAAGTTCCAATAACATGCGAGACATTGTAATAGTGAATGCATTTTCAAGATTGATGTGACACAAATCAAATCAAATATTTTGAAATTGTTATTTACAGTTTTGGTGGCTGAAAGGAATGCACCATGTTCTGGTAGAAAAAACCCATTTTGTTTATAGCATCGCCTCTCACTTACAACAAATTTAGAACATTAAAGGAAAACCGGACAATTAATTAGAGTTAATCTCATTTTAACTTATAGTCAAAAATATACATTTTCTTGCCTATAAAAGTTAGCAATTGTTTCTAATACTTGAATAATTACCTTGGAAAGTTAAACTAACAGAATTCGGACACAGTTATCGCTTACGTCACAAACTAACCACAGTTTCTGCAATGGTAGGCATTTTTTCCTGTGCGTTAAGCATAAGCGAAGATTGCAATAAGATGCTGATGTGATGTCACAAAAATGAGTTCTTCGTTACAGCGACGTAACAGACAAACACTGCAGTTCACGATCATGCTTATCAAGGTGCTACGCCTATTTGTCGGCCACATGAATGTGACAAAAGCCGCCATTGCCAGTCAAAGTGATTCGCTGAGCCACTCGTAGCTTTGAAATTTTAACAAAACTTAACTACCCAAGTAAATATAATTTAATCTAAGCTTTGATTTTAAAAAAAGCTGTTGTAGTTTTCAATATTTTCGAGCATTCTTCATTTTGAACTAATGTTTACACAATCATCCGGTTTTCCTTTAACAAGGAATGTGTATGAAACATTTTGTAAGAGCAGCACAGAATTTTATGAATAATATCGAAAAGTTTGCCTACCAATTTCATCGATGAAGATGATCGCTGGTTGCAATTTAACAGCCTAAAAAGAAAAATGTCTTTCAGAAACTATTCATAAGTAAAATCAGTTCAGCTTCGATGCGCATATAGATTATACAAGCTAATACACACACACACACACACACACACACACACACACACACACACACACACACACACACACACACACACACACACACACACACACACACACACACACACACACACACACACACACACACACACACACACACACACACACACACACAACACACACACAGACACACACCCACACACACACACACACACACACACACACACACAGAAATTATTGCGATACACCCACAAAAAAATTACAAAAAAATGCAGTGAGAACAACAAAATCAGGCAAAATTCTCTTTATATCGAGTAGCAATCAGACAAGCAATGGGGGTGAGCTTCAAACGTTCAAATTCAAACGAGATTGATTTTTCAATTTCTTTTTTAAATTACGGATTCGACTGATTCAACTCATAAATTGTCTTTATAATTAAAATAACAAAAAATATCACATAATCAACACTAATTAGACACGCTCTCACTGCACATTTTTTTAGAAAATAAGTTTTACCAGAGAACAGAAAAGAGCAATATGCACAATCTTTGCACGAGTGAGTTTATTACTGATTCAAAATTTGTTCGGAGGACTTTCACACTGACACAAGACTGAATTACCCTATAAGCAAAGCATATGCTGCAGCATAAGCCCCCTCCTGGCTTTGGATAACATTTGGTGAAAAAAATGGGTTTTTCGTAACAGTTGTCTGTTGAAACGTGTGCTAATTTGGTTAACCCTTTCAGTCCCAAATTATTTTTTTTAATAAGAATTTTTTTTGGCTTGGTACTTTTGTTCAGTATGTCCATCTTGTTTACACATAATAATTATTTTTTTCTACCTGTGCCCGCGTGCTAAATATAGCCTGTGTCCCACGGGATACATTGGGATTCAATGGAAGCATAAAATGTGCTTCATTTTGCAACTGCTGATAATTTTTTAAAGTATTTAAGACATTTAGTATGCATGCTATGCTGATCTGTACAAAGTCGTCTCTAAAGTACTGTACCTTGTACAGTTTTTTATGCTATGTAGATTTTCTAGTTTGCCATTTTATCACCATTTTTAGTCTATTGTTATTGGCTTAAATCAAAATAACTATTAACAGATCAAATAACTGTCAGTTTTAAAATTTTATTAATTTTAAAGGCAGAAAATATTCTCGTATCCCACGGGATACAACGGGTATGAAAGGGTTAATTTGTTTATTTCCTTTACCAAAACAAAGAAGAAGAAAAGAAACAAAACTTACCAGAGAAAACACGGCAGCAGCGAGTTTTTGTGATTCGCCGTACCATTTATCTGTCAGCGATGAAAGTTGGAGATTAATGAATCGAGCGCCTGAACAGAGAAAAAAACACAATAAAAATTTCTCGGTGAAGCCGAACCTTCATATCCATAAAAAATTCAGCAGAGAATCAGAGAAGTTGTTGCTCAAATTTATTTTGTCACAAATTATGTAAATTTTTCCAGTTTCTGGTGAGAATCACTGACTAGCTTAACGACTCCACATTAAGCGATGTTTCGTTTTAACGACGCTGATCATTTGACACCTTTTTTGACTCTGATTACACCATTTAAATAAGCTGACACAAAAGTTACACACGTGTCATTCCATGCTACTCGGTTACCTGATGTAATGATATAAACAAAGTGACAACCCGTCAACTAGCGGGTCAGCTCGCGAAACAACAGACTGTGTCCGTAATGAGCGGGACGTTTTCACGGTCCAGATTTTGTCCAATTCTTCCAATATCCATAAAAGCGAGGTCCAGCAAACCAAGATATGAATGTAAAATAATACTTTTACTAGCAAAGGCCCCGCAAAAAATTTTGTGTATAAATACACTTATAGTCAAAAATGCGCGAACATTCTACCCAGTGTTCGTTTATTTCCCAACGCAAAGCCAGTAGCAGCTTTTACTGAATTAAAGTTATACTGTATTTTCCCGTGTATAAGAGACCCTTTTTTGCTCAGAATTTTCACTTTAAAAATAGGGGGTCTCTTATACATGGGAGTAAGTCTTTTCAATAAGATGCATAAATTGTGACACTAATGATTTTAAAGAAATAAGTGCTCTACAACTGTTTTATTTCGAATAATTATAGTTTCCTTTCAATAAATCTTTTCCATGGCTACATTCTAATGATAAAATTAATGTACCGGGTAAGTTATTATTTTTTTAAATGTCTCTTTGGTATTGGAGAGAAATCGATTGTTCTGTAGCCAATCAACGCATCTGCATAAGCTCTCTGCATGCCCGTCGACGTCATTGATACGTCGGCAGAGGTCAACGAGATGAGTCAGCCTAAGCAAGGCGTGTCGCGTTCGACTATGAAGCGGTTGTAAGCAATTTAATGATTTCTATGATGAATAAAGTTATTCATTACCAAAAAACTTTTTTCCAGAATTTTTGCCTAAAAATTGAAGGGGTCTCTTATACACAAGGGTCTCTTATACATGGGAAAATACGGTAACATTACAGACAGAGTATAATGGATGACGTCACAATAATGCCTTTGCGTCAGCAGTTTTCCAAGTGAGAATTGCCAAAAATAGAACATCTAATTAACTCGTCGGTACTCCTCTCGGTGGACGTGTCCTAACATATAGCCCACATCATCATGTAGCCCTGTTCTTCGTCTTTCTAAAGAGCTATATATCTCCTTCCGAGAGTCCCACCAGGCGCCGCTAGAACGTTTTTTCCGCAGGCTGTTTGGTCAAAATTTCTGGTGCTGTTATGTTACACGGCCAGATTTATCTTTCAAGCATATAAATAAAATCTCTTACCAGCTTCCTTAGCTGTTGCCTTGGCGATCATTGTTTTGCCACATCCTGGAGGCCCATGTAACAACACACCTGAATATAAACAACAGCATCAGGGATGAGAACGACAAATTTCAAAAAAATCCGAAACAAGCCGTAGACAGCAACAAATTGCAATTTTGTGACCATAGAGAGCCTCTAAGTGGACTTAAAATATTAATTACCTTGTTTCATGCATAATTTAAAATACTCAACTATCAAGGATACATGATACCTAATTGTCTCAAAAACGCCTAAGTACTGGCCGCTCCTATGCAAAAGTATATAAAAACTGTCTGCAATTGACTCAAATAACTCCGCACAATTGATTCTATATTTTTATACATAGAGATATACACGTGGTTACACTGATGTACGTAATGTAAACAAAGTGAGGGCCTGCCATCTAGCGGTCAGTTTGTGAAATAATGTACTGGGTCCGTAAAAATTTTCTCAACGAATTCACGCGATTTACAAAAATGGCACTACTGGTCTTCCAGAAACTCGGAATTCCGCGTATCCGCGGAAAATTCTCATCCCTGCAATTGACCAAATTCCATTTCAAAGAATCGCCAATTCCCTTTAAATTTCGCTTCACAGAAATTATAAGCCACATGGCACTGTAACTAATACTTACCATCAAATTATGTGATGTACAACAGATCGTAATTAAAAAATAAGTTTTTATATGAATTAAGTATGTAGTCAATCAGATTTCAGTATTTGGCTAAGTTAAAATAAAAAAATGCCAACATTTAATTTGTATAAAAAGTTACAGAACAATATCCTATCATATTTGTACAAATCATCGGGATATTCCGTAACCTAGCCACTGGGGGGAGGGGGGGCAAGCCAGCCCAACTCAGTGCCGGTCCCAATCCCGGATAAATAGGGAGGGTTAGGGTCAGGAGGGGCATCCGCCTGTAAAAACTGCGCCAAAACCTTCTATGAATAAGTCGGTGAGACTTAAAGGGAAAGTCCACAATGAAGTGGTCAGACCCACTCTAATCTACGGGCTGCAAGCAGCTTCTATAAAAAAGACCGAAGAGAAGAAAATGGGTGTGGTGGAGATGAGGATGTTGAGATGGATGGTGGGAATAACAAGAAGAGATAAAATTAGAAATAATAATATCTGAGGAACAGTAAAAGTAGTGGAAGCCTCGCAAGATTGCGATGGTATGGACACCTGAAAAGAAGAGTCGGTGAAGATCATGTGGGAAGGGAAGACATAAATGAAGAGATGGTCAACAACAGGAAGGCGTGGTGAAGACTCATTCACAACGGCGACCCCGAATAGGGAAAAGCTGGGAAGAAGAAGAAGAAGAAGATCTGGAAATTCCCTGGCTAGCTGTCCCACGCTTAACATCGTTAGATCATGTTTGCGTCAACAGGAGAAACCTTTCCACAACCGTACTGCTATTCGCTAAAGATTTCCCCACATTTCTTGTGGTAAATGCAAAAACAGAGTGGAAGTAGGAACCTGAGTAGAATAAAAAATAAAACTCGGGGAAGAACTTCTATTAAGGCAGCAAAACACTAAAAAAAACGCTCAGTTTTGCCGAAAAGTAACAAGTGAACAAAAATACAGCAATACATATACAATACATCAACATACAATATTAAAAAAACAGTATAGGTAAAAAAAACGTTGATGAAGTCGAATTAACCAAATAAAAGATTTGCTGACACCTTGAAAGCTTGGCTTCTTAAGGCAGGAAATAAAATTTCTTCCCGGAGTTTTAATTTTTTTGCTACTTGGGTTCCTACTTTCACTTTGTTTTTGCGTTTACCACGAGAAATGTGGGGAATCTTTAGCGCAATCAGCCTCTAGTATGCATTAAATTTGAAGAAAACTCAGAAATCGCGCCAATTCTATTTTTCGTAGCCATTTCCACTTCAGTTGCCCGTGTCCGTGAATTCTGTCGCGGTCGCGGTCGCGGAAAATTGGAAGACCCACGGTGTACCTTTAGGAGGCTGAAGAAGGGAAGACCCGATGAACAAATCGCGCTTCTGCAGAGGGAGTATCACAGTCTCTTTCAGCTCGAAAACAGTTTCATCCAAGCCTCCAATGTCCTGCCAAGAAATCTGAAACAAATTTTGACATTGGTATTGATATTAAAATTGATTTTAAAATTGATTTTCTAGACTAAAAGTAAAAGTTGTTAATTAAGAGAAGACAGGATGAGTTTTCATCCACTACCCCATTTGCAAATCCGATAAAATGTATACATTTTAAAACAATTTTAAAACGATCTATTATTCAAAACAACATTTTAAATAAAAGATTAAAAACTTAATTAACGGCGGGTAAATCCAACTATTGATGACATCACAAACTAACATAATTTGCAACATCAAAAATATTCCACGAGCGTGTGTTGCACATGTTTGCGAAAGCGAAAATTGAAGTACAGTGCTACTGTACGACATTCAGTGTGCTGTACAAAAACTAGATGGATTTTAAGATAAAAATTCAGATTTAAAATATACCGCTGTGTTCACGCGTGAGCTGTCAAATGTGTGTAGTTCGTCACGAAACTAACACAGCTGAACTGAATTCTTCGCTATCACGAGCATTTTGCCATTCAATAGTTAGACAGGCACTAGCGCCTGCATTTTAGAACGTATTGCACAAAAAACAGGCGCTGTACATCTTAGTTCATAGGTGTTAGTTTGTGATGAATTAATGTACCTCAACTTCAAAGTGGATTATCTCAGCTCTGAAATAACATAGAGCGATGAACTTGGTATCAAAATGTTCCTCAAGAAATGAATTTTCAGGATATGTGAATAACTAGAAAAGCTTAATTGCCAACTTATGGACGACTTTCCTAAGCAAGCACACACAAACTGACCTCAACTTCAACGTGGATTATCTCAGCTTAGAAATAACACAGAGTGATGAGCTTGGTATTAAAATGATCCTCGTGAAATGGAGATTCAAGATGTGTGAATAACTAAAAAATTACAACTGCCGACTTCCGGATGTTTTTCTTTGTTCACTGTGGTTCAGTTAGTCATAATAATGTTTTAACCAAAGTGTATGAAGAAGCTCTGAAGGTAATTGCTAAGACATCAGTATACAGGTAGAATTCAAGTAAAATACAGGTGAGCTTTATTTATATAAATCATTAACAACACTATACATTGCTCTCTCAGTTTAAGTCACATGCTTACTCAATGATCTCTGAAAGCCAACTGACCAGGTAAGTATTTTCCATGAAGCAAGGAAGCCAGCAATTCAATGAAGGTAAATGTTATGCATACTAGTTCAAGGATGAAAGTTTAAACTGCATATAAAGACATAGACTTATTTCATAGCTGAAATTTCTTGTGTGGGATTTTTAATGTTTTAACAAAAGAGAATGTGATAATATGACTAATGATCATAATTAAGAACTAATAAAACAGAAGATAAAGAAATCGTGAGCTTCACGACAAAGTGATACCACACAAACCTGCATAGACAATGGGTCAACAAGATGCGAAGCTATTGTCAGTTCATATTCAGTCAAATTATTGCATTTCTTAACACCAATCTTCCTCATCAATGCTTCAGCCTAGAAGCAAAAAACAGAAAATACATGGAGCTACGTGTCATCAGAACTATTTTGTTTTTATCTACATTGATGGAAATATTTAGTTTGAAGAATATTTTTGTTTGATATCAAACATTACAATCATAATTACATTTAAAATCAAAACAACAAAAGAGAACCTGTTAACCCTTTCAGTCCCAAATTATTTTTTAATAATTTTTTTTTGGCTTGCTACTTTTGTTCAGTATGTCCATCTTGTTTACACATAATAATAATTTTTTTTCCTACTTGTGCCCACGTGCTAAATATAGCCTGTATCCCACGGGATACATTGGGATTCAATGGAAGCATAAAATGTGCTTCATTTTGCAACTGCTGATAATTTTTTAAGTATTTAAGACATTTAGTATGCATGCTATGCTGATCTGTACAAAGTCGTCTCTAAAGTACTGTACCTTGCGCAGTTTTTATGCTATGTAGATTTTCTAGTTTGCCATTTTATCACCATTTTTAGTCTATTGTTATTGACATAAATCAAAATAACTATTAACAGATCAAATAACTTTCAGTTTTAAAATTTTATTAATTTTAAAGGCGAAAAATATTCTCGTATCCCACGGGATACAACGGGTATGAAAGGGTTAAATAAACCTCACACAACGTACTATCCACTATACTACACATAATAAATTTTACTCAATGGGCACTTAATCAAACGCTGATTGGCTAACAGGTATAACCTACATAAAAACCTTTTAGAGTGGAGATACGTCATTTATAAGTTTGATATGCACACGATTACAAGAACTGTTAATTGCTTTTTTATTTGTTTTTGTTGTCTGCAGCATCACCGTTAATCTATTTATAAGAAAGGGCAGGAGACTAGATGACCCTATGGTCCTTTCCTGCCCTGCTCCATGATTATAATTACTTAATATTTAAAAAACTTTTGATGTTAAACTAATTGGAGAAAATAAATGTTCTATGTCTATGTCTATGTCTATGAAGGTGTACAAACACGAGCCTCAATCTTGATTGAGTGCCTAGTTTTGCAGAGTGAACAGAAACTGAAAAAATGCAGCTTAAAGGAAAGGGCATGTCTTTAAGGAGGGCAAGCTTATTTCAATGTTCGCAAAAAATGTTAGAACGATTTAATTTTAAAACTGCAATAAGCACATCGTGTAACTAGTGAAATGACTTTAAAGTCGTGATTACTTCATGCACGGGCGCTCCCATATTCAATGCCCATTCATCTTTCAATGCAATTCCAGAAAAGTAGCGCACTGTCAGTCTTCATTAAAGTACTGTTTATAAAAAAATTAGATAGCCAATTTTGTATTATTTTTGCATGAACATTAGGTAGGTTTCAGAAGTTAGAAATAGTTTAAGCAGGGCGCGCTTAGAGAAAGCCACGACGCGCTTACGAAAAGTCACGAAGTCTCCCAGTTACGTCATGATTTTTAAGTCAACAGATGCAATCACGACGCCTGGGTATTTCCATTCAGAGGTAGTACATTTTAAATTAATGCTTTATAGGCAGTTCTTTGCATATTTCTTTGTTTTACTTTTCTATCATTTAACTGATAAGAGTAAAATAAACCCACTTTCTGCTTCCAAAAAATACACAAAATTCTTACTAAATGAATATACCTGTAGTACATAACTTGCAAGACTAATAAGCAAGCTAGCAAGTTTTTTTTCTTTTTTTCTCCTTATCTCCTAAGTAATTGTTGCTCTTTCTCATACTTACATTTTCTCATAAATTACTCTCAGTTTTTAACTTACTCACTAACCTTGCTCAAATTTCCCTGTTAATAAGACCCCATTTAAAACTAATAATACATATAATAATCTTAATTACTGAATAATTGTATTGTTTTGTTTAGATTCAGGTATCTAACTTTATTATTATTTGTTTTCTGTTCTTTTTTGATAATTTGTATCATTTATACTGTTTTCATTATTATTTTTTTAATTTGTTTTAGTTTTTGCTACCTGCAGCAGCACCGTTAATTTTTAATATACTAATCTATTTGTTACTGTATAAGAAAGGGCAGGGAACCATATGACCCTATGGTCTTCCCTGCCCTGCTCCATGATTATAATTACTTAATATTTAAAAAAACTTTTGATGTTAAACTAATTGGAGAAAATAAATGTTCTATGTCTGTCTACATAATATTATTACATTCCTAGAATTCTTATCAAATTTACTTATCTAGATCAAGTTCTGAAAATGACTAAGACTTCTCACCTTTTTCTGTGCTTCAGCTTTCTGTTTCTTGGTTGGATCTAACGTGTCTGCCAACCATTTGATTCCATAATAAGTAATCACTCCAAATATCGTTAACCTCAGCACCAGTCCAGCGATTTCGTTATTTCTCAGCATAGAACCAAATTCACTGCCGCCTGCCATCTTCTCGATGACTGTCCCCACAAGATTAGCGCACCGTTTGTCAAATACATTCACCGCACACCATACAAGTCAATAAGTAGACCCGTTTCCCTGAAATACTTTCTTCTAGAATATTTTTTGCCAGACAAAAATTTTCACGGGAAACTTTTTGGCATAAAAACTTGTTCTTCATTAAAATTCTTCCCAGAAATGATTTTCTGCAGAATTGCAACTTTTCCCAAAAAATCCCAGAATCAAATTTTGCTTAGAAAAAGAAAAAACTCAAAAAATGCAGCAAAAACAATAAAATATAGTAGCTAATTATTCATTAATATGCTTCATAAGCGATTAAAAATCAGAAAATTGGTCTGCTCAATAAGGCAAGAAAATAGAGTTGTAACGATATAAGTAGCGATTAGTGAATCATGTCAATCTTTGCATATGCAGTTGTGAACTATAGCATAAGATTGGCTACCAAAGTTAAGCAATGCCAAGCATTGTGCATGATTTGTTGAGAGACTGCTTAGGAATCTTGCTCTTAAGCAATTACTTTTTTTACTAGTGGTTCGGAATTATTTTGTTTGTTTCGTCATGCTTAGAAAAGATGTACATGCATCTGAAAGTGACTCCAACATCTCTGCCAGTTTAGTAGTTCATCTCAGAGGATTATCTTAATAATGAACTAAGATCTGTTCTTGCCAGAAAGAAATAGGAAAAATCCAGTAAAAGAGCGCAACATACAAGGCAAAATTTAATGTTAACCACTATTATAGTTAATGTTTTACGTTAATTTTTTACGTTTTACAAACAATTAAGAAAGTAATTTCAGCTAAACAACCTGAAATTGTAGCAACAAAGTTTCAAAACAAAATATTTTTCTAAAACAAAATTAAAAGACAAGCTTGACCCTTTAATTGTTTGTCTCTTTAAATGGTTTTCATTTATGATAGTCATTTGTTAAAGCATTGCACATAAATTGAGAGCAGAAAGACAGAAAACGAAAGAGACAGAGAGAGAAAAAAGGAAGGAGAATGAGAAAGAAATAGGGAAAGGTAAAGAGAAGGAAAGAGGGCTGAGAAGAGATAAAATCAGAGAAGAAGACAGGGAGATGGCAGAGAATAGGAAAGGAGGAGAATAGGGAAATAACATAGGAACAGGGAGGCAGTAAAGGGAGTCAAGACGCAAACAGAAGAAAGTAATCAAAAGCTTAATTAAATTTATCCGACTAAAGATGGGTGATTTAGCAATTAAAAGGTAACTGTATTTTTTTATTAAATTAGAGAAAATCAAATTGCAGAACTGCAGACTTGTAATTGCACTTATCATTTGTCAAGGTAAACATATAGTGCTGCCAGAAATAAAAATACATCTAAGTTACAAAATTTTGCCTACGTAAAAGACCAAGAGGGGTAATAAGTTAGCCCATACCACGTAGTATCTGGCACTCGTGCTCTATAAAAAGGCATGAATATTAGTTTTCAATAAAACCAAGGTATGGTTGTATAACAAATTAAAAAAATATCCAATCACTGCTACATAGTTTGAAAATTTTTAATTGTATGCATCAATATAAAAAATGTGGAATAATTGGTAAACAAAGAACAACAAAAACTGACATAAGAATGAAGGCTTATCAATTACCTGTTAATTACAATAAGCTTAAATTTATGCAAATCACTACTCGCTATTCCAAACTAAACAGAACTAACTTTCAGATCAAAATGGACAATATTAATCCTGAGCAAACTGATCAAATCAAGCATTTAGGTATCCTATCGATAATAAGTATCATGGAAACTGTATACACGTCACATTTCCTATAAAATTGTTAAAATTATAAATATCATAAGCAAATTGCAGCATTACGTAGACACACACACACACACACACACACACACACACACACACACACACACACACACACACACACACACACACACACACACACACACACACACACACACACTCAAGAAACTGTTTATTATGCACTAGTCTACCCCAAAAGCAATATAGTATCCTGGCTTGCAGAAGAGCAGCTAATTAAACATTGGAACCAGTCATTACTGCACAGAACAAAATTGTTAAATTAATGAATTTCTCCTTGATTCATACACATTCAATGCCAGCATATAAAGGTTTACATAATTTATACTAAAAATACATGACGTTTATATTGAATCTAAATGTGAACCTAGTACATGAATCTGAATCTGATATACCCTAGATTAGTGCTTACCACGCATCACTGAAACAAAATGAATTACATAAACGTAGTACGTAATTTATTATAATGGTTATATTTATGACATTACACCAATGTGAATGTATACTACAATATAAGTATGGCAGTAAAAGTTTTACATTAATTTACAATATACTGGACAACAGAATAATAGACATTACGAAGTTTTGTATCAACATGTGAACACGTGTCCAGAGGATACATTAACATGATTTAAATACTGTGACAAAGCTGTCAGTTTCATTAACATAATTCAAATACTGTCTCAGAGCTGTCAATTTCACAATACATTCTTTAATTATCAGCATTAATTTCAGACAAACCGTTGCCTTTAACAAACGGCTACTTTTTCTAGCCAAAATGAATATGCTTATTTTTTCAACCTAACACTAACCTCATGAATGGAACCTAAGCTACAACATCAATTGACTGTTCGTTTGTCAGTCAGTCAGCAAGCTAAGCAGCCAGTTACACATTTTGTTGACCAGCGAGCCAGCCAACCAATCATTTAATCAGTAAGTCGGAGAGTCGGTCATTCACTCCATTAGCCAATCAATTTGTTCACTAGTCAACAGGCATCTATGCTAGTCTGTTTGCTCTTTCATTCAAATAATCTGTGACTAACTGATTAACAGCTAGCCTGTTTTATTGGTTGACCCATTACCGAAGCAAAACATTCAACTTGTTGTCTGCCTCTTTTACAACAGTCGACAGTCACAATTACAAGTTCATTCATTGATGAAATGCAACTTGAACTAAATGCTCTGTTTACAATAAAATGATGCAATTATAATATATCCATTTCCTGATACACGTATTGCTGACTGTCGTGTTCATGTGGTGTGAATACCCATGTGCCCGACATGGTGATCCCGACAAGAAAATGGTTTGTCACATAAAGTCAAATTTGTAGGGTTTTACTCCAGTATGAGTGTTCATGTGCTTGCGAAGATGACGTCACTGAAAAAATGATTTGTCATATAAGTCACATTTGTGGGGTTTCATTCCAGTATGAGTGTTCATGTGCGTGAGAAGATGATCTTGCCGAGAAAATGATTTGCTACATAAGTCACATTTGTGTGGTTTCTCTCCAGTATGGATGTTCATGTGACGGAGAAGATTACCTCGCACAGAAAATGATTTGTTGCATAACTCACATTTATGTGGTTTCATTCCAGTATGAGTGTTCATGTGACAGAGAAGACTACTTCGATGAGAAAACGATTTGTTGCATAAGTCACACTTGTGCCGTTTCATTCCAGTATGAGTGTTCATGTGCGTGAGAAGACTACTTCGATGAGAAAATGACTTGTCACATAACTCACATTTGTGGGGTTTTATTCCAGTATGGGTGTTCATGTGCATGAAAAGATTGCCTCGCTGAGAAAATGATTTGTCACATAAGTCACATTTGTGCGGTTTCTCTCCAGTATGGATGTTCATGTGACATAGAAGACTACCTCGCTGAGAAAATGATTTGTTGCATAACTCACATTTGTGCGGTTTTTCTCCAGTGTGGATGTTCTTGTGACGGAAAAGACTACCTCGCTCAGAAAATGCTTTGTTGCATAACTCACATTTGTGGGGTTTCATTCCAGTATGAGTGTTCATGTGACAGAGAAGACTACTTCGATGAGAAAATGATTTGTCACATAAGTCACATTTGTGTGGTTTTTCTCCAGTATGGATGTTCATGTGACATAGAAGACTACCTTGCTGAGAAAATGATTTGTTGCATAACTCACATTTGTGGGGTTTCATTCCAGTATGAGTGTTCATGTGCCTGAGAAGATGACCTCGCTCAGAAAATGATTTGTTACATAAGTCACATTTGTGGGGTTTCATTCCACTATGAGTGTTCATGTGACTGAGAAGACTACTTCGATGAGAAAATGATTTGTTGCATAAGTCACATTTGTGGGGTTTTATTCCAGTATGGGTGTTCATGTGCACGAGAAGATTACCTCGCCGAGAAAATGATTTGTCACATAAGTCACATTTGTGCGGTTTCTCTCCAGTATGGATGTTCATGTGACAGAGAAGACTGCCTCGCTCAGAAAATGACTTGTCACATAACTCACATTTGTGGGGTTTTATTCCAGTATGGGTGTTCATGTGACAGAGAAGACTACCTCGCTGAGAAAATGATTTGTCACATAAGTCACATTTGTGGGGTTTCAATCCAGTATGAGTGTTCATGTGCCTGAGAAGACTACCTCGCTGAGAAAATGATTTGTTGCATAACTCACATTTGTGGGGTTTCATTCCAGTATGGGTGTTCATGTGACTGAGAAGATGACCTCGCTGAGAAAATGATTTGTCACATAAGTCACATTTGTGGGGTTTCAATCCAGTATGGGTGTTCATGTGACTGAGAAGACTACTTCGATGAGAAAATGATTTGTTGCATAAGTCACATTTGTGGGGTTTTATTCCAGTATGGGTGTTCATGTGCACGAGAAGATTACCTCGCCGAGAAAATGATTTGTCACATAAGTCACATTTGTGCGGTTTCTCTCCAGTATGGATGTTCATGTGACAGAGAAGACTGCCTCGCTCAGAAAATGACTTGTCACATAACTCACATTTGTGGGGTTTTATTCCAGTATGGGTGTTCATGTGACTGAGAAGATGACCTCGCTGAGAAAATGATTTGTCACATAAGCCACACTTGTGCGGTTTCATTCCAGTATGGGTGTTCATGTGCCTGAGAAGACTACCTCGATGAGAAAATGATTTGTTGCACTAGTCACATCTGTGAGAGTTCATTCATGTGTAATGTTCGCGTGTTTACAAAGACTACATTGATGGTAAAAGTATTGATTGCACTGGCCACAGCTGTATGCTTTCAGTTTGTTTTTCCATAACTGCAAAACTGGTTTTTCTAAGAGTGTAGATTGCAGTTGCAAGACTACAGTTCATGTGCAGGCAGAAACACCTATATAGAAGATAAAGCAAAACTAAAATGTGTAGTTAATAATTCAATATCCATTCAGCGTTTTAAGACTACGTAAGTGGTTTGTAATTTAAGAAAACAATCAACACAAACATTCGTTTACTGATGCTGAAAGCCCCAAATTAATGAACATCACAGTGGTAAATAGTGGTAGTGATAATGCAGTTTATAAGATTAATATTAAGAAAAAATAAGAACGCTGTTGATGACAAAAATGAGATACATTTTTGTAAAGTATTTTAAGTAATTGCTGTTTTGCAATTTTGCTGAAGAAACACTAAGCAGAACGAATGCGAATGACTACAAGGTAGCTTATGATTCTTTTAAAAAGTGACAAATTTCAGAAAAAGCTGGCATCGATAATAAAATAAACAGAAATTGTTGTTAAAGAGATACTAAACTGTAAAGTAACAAATGCTCAGAACATTTTCTGTGTCTTGTCAAAACGATTACATCAAAAATTCCCTTTAAATCATTTCACAATGCTGCTCAGCTCAGAAGCATTGTGAAATGTTTTATGCACAGAGGGGGCAAAGGATGTAGATACCCCTACCTCCTGTTTCCCTAACCTTCAGCTAGGAACCTCGGGGTGATATTTTCTGCTTTCAAGGCACTTTAAAGATTTAAACTGAGATCTAAATTGGACTGCATTTGTTTTCAAAAAATGCCAAAAAAGCCCAAACTTCATTGAAAATGATTTGTTGCACAAGTCACATTTGTGGGGTTTTATTCCAGTATGGATGTTCATGTGGCAGAGAAGACTACCTCACTGATAAAATGATTTGTCATATAAGTCACATTTGTGGGGTTTCATTCCAGTATGAGTGTTCATGTGCGTGAGAAGATTATCTCGCCGAGAAAATAATTTGTCACATAACTCACAAGTGTGGCATTTCATTCCTGTGTGAGTGTTCATGTGCCTGAGAAAATTGCCTCGCTCAGAAAAGGATTTGTCACATAACTCACACTTGTAGGGCTTCGTTCCAGTATGAGTATTTATGTGCATGAGAAGATTACCTTGCTCAGAAAATGATTTGTTGCATAAGGCACATTTGTTGGGTTTCATTCCAGTATGGGTGTTCATGTGCCTGAGAAGTTGACCTTGCAGAGAAAATGATTTGTCACATAACTCACATTTGTGGGGTTTCATTCCAGTATGAGTGTTCATGTGCCTGGGAAGACTACCTCGATGAGATTTTGATTTGTTACATAAATCACATTTGTGTTGTTTCATTCCAGTATGAGTGTTCATGTGACTGAGAAGACTACTTCGATGAGAAAATGACTTATCACATAACTCACATTTGTGGGGTTTTATTCCAGTATGGGTGTTCATGTGCATGAAAAGATTGCCTCGCTGAGAAAATGATTTGTCACATAAGTCACATTTGTGCGGTTTCTCTCCAGTATGGCTGTTCATGTGAGTAAGAAGACTACCTCGCTCAGAAAATGACTTGTCACATAACTCACATTTGTGGGGTTTTATTCCAGTATGGGTGTTCATGTGACTGAGAAGATTACCTCGCCGAGAAAATGATTTGTCACATAACTCACATTTGTGGGGTTTCATTCCAGTATGAGTGTTTATGTGCATGAGAAGACTACCTCACTGAGAAAATGATTTGTTGCATAAGTCACATTTGTGGGGTTTCATTCCAGTATGAGTATTCATGTGAGTGAGAAGATTGCCTCGCTGAGAAAATGATTTGTCGCATAAGTCACATTTGTGGGGTTTTTCTCCAGTATGAGAGTTCATGTGACGGAGAAGACTACCTCGATGAGAAAATGATTTGTTGCATAAGACACATTTGTGCGGTTTCATTCCAGTATGGATATTCATGTGACGGAGAAGACCACCTCGCTTAGAAAATGATTTGTCACACAAGTCACATTTGTGGGGTTTCATTCCTGTGTGAGTGTTCATGTGACTGAGAAGATGACCTCGCTGAGAAAATGATTTGTCACATAAGTCACATTTGTGTGGTTTCTCTCCAGTATGGATGTTCATGTGACGGAAAAGACTACCTCGCTCAGAAAATGATTTGTTGCATAACTCACATTTGTGGGGTTTCATTCCAGTATGAGTGTTCATGTGACAGAGAAGACTACTTCGATGAGAAAATAATTTGTTGCAAAAGTCACACTTGTGCAGTTTCATTCCAGTATGGGTGTTCATGTGCGTGAGAAGATTACCTCGCTGAGAAAATGATTTGTCACATAACTCACATTTGTGGGGTTTCATTTCAGTATGAGTGTTCATGACACAGGGAAGACTACCTCGATGAGAAAATCATTTGTTGCATAAGTCACATTTGCGGGGTTTCATTCCAGTATGGGTGTTCATGTGCCTGAGAAGATTACTGTGCCAAGAAAACAAGTTGATGCACTAGTCACATCTGTGAGAGTTCACTCGTGTAATGTTCGCGTGTTTACAAAGACTAGGTTGATGGTAAAAGTATTGATTGCACTGGTCACAGCTGTATGCTTTCAGTTTGTTTTTCCATAACTGCAAAATTGGTTTTTCTAAGAGTGTAGATTGCAGTTGCAATACTTCAGTTCATGTGCAGGCGGAAACACCTATATAGAAGATAAAGCAAAACTAAAATGTGTAGTTAATAATTCAATATCCATTGAGCATTTTAAGACTACGTAAGTGGTTTGTAATTTAAGAAAACAATCAACACAAACATTCGTTTACTGATGCTGAAAGCCCCAAATTAATGAACATCACAGTGGTAAATAGTGGTAGTGATAATGCAGTTTATAAGATTAATATCAAGAAAAAATAAGAATGTTGTGATGACAAAGTTAGATACATTTTTTAAAGTATTTTAAGTAAATGCTGTGCTGTTTTGCAATTTTAAAATATGTTCGTCATCTTTTATTATGTATGTATGTAGTGTTGGATTATAATTTGTAACTATGTCTATTGTACATGATCGTTGTCGTTCAATGTGTCTCATGCATTCTAAATTATATATATATATGTGAATAGGTTTAATACATTATAAATGCTTTTAGAAATTTTAAACATATCCCTACAAATAGAGGGAATGTATTCTGCACATTGTTTTCTAAAAATAAAGAATTATAATGAAAAATAATAATGTGTGCATACATGTGAAAACTCCTTAAGTGGCTTCATGCCAGCATTCATCAACATAATTTTCTATCATAATCTAACGCTTTTAACATAATTTAACCGGTCGTCTTTGCAACGTCTTGGCAACATTTGTAACTTTGTTAGAAACTTTATAGAACATTTAACATAACTCTTTCTTGCTTATTAATCTGTTTATTCACAAAGACTGCTGCCATGATAAGTCTAAAGAGTATAACGCCTCGTGGCTTGCCCGCTAAAAACAGTGAGAGGAAACCTTAGTTATTTTCAAACTTTAAAATATAAACCATAGATAAGAACACGTCACACTCTATACTACTGATAAAAAACAAATGAGCTGTTTAGACGATTCTCCCTAGCACAGCTGCACGGATAAAGAACGCCCGAATTCGAGTGCCGATGCAAGACTACTTGAGGATTTCTAATTAGGTATTGTTTTCGCCCGAGGACATGGTAGAGTAGCTCAGTTGACAGAAAGTTTGCCCCTTTTTGGCGTGATTAGAGTTTAATCAATTCATAAGAGCATTTGCTGGTAGAGAAACAGTAGTTTTATAATCTCTCTAACTAGGCCCCAACAGAAAACTGAACGCTCAATCAGGCTAGATTGAAATTGTGTAGTAATGCAATCAATCAATCAATCAATCAATCAATCAATCAATCAATCATTCATTCATTCATGGGCAGAAATGAGTGAATCAAAGAATGGTTAGGGTTAGTAGACATGATGGAATGGAAAAAATAGTAAAATTGGGGATAGGAAGAAAGAGAAGAAACGACCACAGTGTATGTTTAATTTACATAGAGGTATATTAAAATAGCATTATAATTGATTGGAGGCCATATATTGCGACTACATGAGACATGGAACCATTAAAATTGTATTTATAAGTATGAATCAAAAATGGTCCTTTTCAAGTACTTTTTGAAACTATAAATAGTTTTGTGTATTTTTACTTGGCCACAACAGAACGAAAAATTCTCCCCACAATTTTTCAATACCTTCTAAATGGTCTGTAGCCAACTAGTCTTGCTAATCTTAGTATACTACTGTAACTGCAATATGCATAACGACACTTATTTATTGGAAGGTGCTGCCCTCTACGAGCAGTGCGGAGAGGAAAGGACAGCAGGAGGACAATAGTGGTCGCGTTTTTATTCACAGCAATGTTTTTTGTCGTTATTGTGTTATAGTTAATAACAGCGTTTAGTTATAACCAAATTTGTACTTGAGAAATTTTAAATCTTGATGAAGAGCCAACGATGTAAGTTACATGAACTTAAATAATTTAATTAAGTTATGAATTCGATCTCTGAAATTTGAGAAAGTACTTTTACCAATAAGTTGACTTCTTTGTAATTATTAAGCTTCTGTTTATCATTTTATTTATTTTCTTACTTGTTAATGTTCTCTTTATTATTCTCTTTAGAATAAATGACTTTGGAACATGAATGGAATAGTGAAGGCTTTCTGTACATAACAACTACTCTAATTCCACTAATGCGTGCTAACTATTTAACTAATAGCGCTAATGGGACACAGTTAATTCAAACTCAGTTTTTTACCCCAGGCACTTAAAAACATTTATAGTTAAAATAACCCAACTTTATTAAAGCTTTTTACTTCACGTAGTTAAAGATCGTGCCAAAAGTTTCGACTGTCATTACCATTGATGAGAGCAGCAGCCTGTCGAAACGGTTGGCATGTTTTTTAACTACGTGAAGTAAAATATTTTAATAAAATTGTGGTAAACCTCCAATATCAGTGCATCATACGCGCATGAGAATCGGATTTTCTCAGCTAAACTACGACCTTTTCTCTAAAGGCTGTAAAGATAATAACGGTCATCCAATATTGCCGAATTGTAACTGTGGATTTCGATTTGAGTCTGTTGAACACTTTTTGTTGCACTGTCCATTGTATCAACTAGCTAGGGATGTTATGTTTGATAAATTAAATGAAATATTTCTGCCCGAAAACCTTAATATAGCTGTCTTAGGAAATAATGATCTGTTGAAGTTGTTATTATTCGGTAAAGATGAATTTAACTACGTTACTAACTGTAAAATATTCGAATGTATTCATGACTTTATATTACGTACTAAATGCTTCCAGTAGTTTCTATCTGATATAAAATGCGTCATTCTTAAATAATCATACATTAATATTTACTAACCGTCATTTTCTACTAATGTGTAATGTATCACTGTAGTAAAACTTTAGTATACTAAAGTATACTAAAAACTAGGTATAGTCTATTCTTACTGTAAATGTTTTTGTAAATAGTGTATAAAGTCTGTTGTGGTGAGGATCCTAAATCATGTTGTACAAACTGTATGATAAAATCCTAAATAAATTATATTTAAACTAATAAAATTGTGTTGTTTTATTTACAGTTCTTCTTCTGTTACTAAAGCATGCCAACCACGCTAATTTTGCTAAGCCTACAGCCTAAGTTTCTGAGCGATATTTTACGATACGACTTGCACAGAACTCTGTTTACAAAAGTTGGTATATTGAATTAACCCTTTCAGTCCCGAATTATTTTTTAGTAAGAAAAATTGTTTTGGCTTGGTACTTTTGTTCAGTATGTCCATCTTCGTTACACATAATAATTATTTTTTTCTACCTGTGCCCGCGTGCTAAATATAGCCTGTATCCCACGGGATGCACTGGGATTCAATGGAAGCATAAAATGTGCTTCATTTTGCAACTGCTGATAATTTTTTAAAGTATTTAAGACATTTAGTATGCATGCTATGCTGATCTGTACAAAGTCGTATCTAAAGTACTGTACTTTGCGCAGTTTTTATGCTATGTAGATTTTCTAGTTTGCCATTTTATCACCATTTTAGTCTCTTGTTATTGGCTTAAATCAAAATAACTATTAACAGATCAAATAACTGTCAGTTTTAAATTTTTATTAATTTTAAAGGCAGAAAATATTCTCGTATCCCACGGGATACAACGGGTATGAAAGGGTTAAACTAGCAAAATGTGCTAAACTATTACTACTCAGAACGAAGAAACTTACCTTCATGCAACTGACGTCGTATTGTATGTAGCGTACGTTCAGAACAATTCTAACACGAGTTTTAATCGTAACAGTTACTAGTACAAGCTGCTTCTGTCATAAACTGCTGCTCTGTGAGGACAGTGTCAGTCTGGCCTTCAGCGTCCTGTCCGAGAATGTGGATTTACTACCTGCTAAAGTCATTGATTAGTCAGGTAAAGTGCCCGAGGGAAGGTGAAATACCTGCATGTGTGATTGTCTGAAAATCATTGCGCCATTTGCTGATACTGCAGCGAGGACAAAACAATGAGAGAGAGAAATAAAATACTGCTTAAGAAGAGAAAGAGGGAGAGAGAAAGAGAGAGAGAGAGAGAGAAAGAGAGAGAGAGAGAAATAAAATACTGCCTAAGAAGAGAAAGAAGGAGAGAGAGAGAGACAGACAGAGAGAGAGAGAGAGAGAGAGAGAGAGAGAGAGAGAGAGAGAGAGAGAGAGAGAGAGAGAGAGAGAGAGAGAGAGAGAGAGAAAGAAAATACTGCCTCAGAAGAGAAAGAGGGACAGAGAGAGAGGGTGAGAAAGAAATAGAGATAGAAATAAAGAGAGCACTCTGGGAGGGAGAGAAAGAAAGAAAGAGAGAAATGAAGATAGAGAGATCTTTTATTATAAGTCTTTTATTTACCTGTATTTGCAGGTACACATATACATATACAATCAACATACAAAGTATAACAAGTAATATAAATAAGTGGGCTTATATATATATATATCTGTAATACAAGTTTACAGTCTGTGAATTTCCACAGAACTTTCCTACAACAACCACAAGACATTATTATTTACACGTTAGCCTGGGGGTTCCAATGCTACACTTAAGGTCACAAGACAAATATTCGTCTATTTACAGTTCTGTTGTAGAGAACGTCGTTAATTAAGCCAAAGAAGTTTCCTTTGACGTCTGCTTGAAGTAGTTAATATTGGAGGCCATGGCACTGCACGCTATCAAATGCTCTTTCGAAGTCACAGCAGATAGCCAGTGACTTCATATCACGCTGTATATTTTGCTCTAGAGTAGCTATCAGTAGGGGTGAGCATCGAACTCGATTCGAATCCAAAACTATAGATTCGAATAATTCAGCACTTCAATCACACGTGTTCTTTATCACTAAAATGATTGAAACATCATGCAATTATCATAATTTAGCTGTGATTTCTGCACACAATTTTAAACAAATTACTAGTCGTTTTACTGCAGAACAAAATCTAGTGATACACATGATCTTTGTAAGACTAATTTTTACTGGTGGTTCGAAAACTTGTTCGAAAATCGTTCAATCTCAGTTCGAATTCGGTTCGAATTCGAAACACTGAAGTTCGGTTCGATTCGAATTCGCTTTCTGGTAGAGAATGCTCACCCCTAGCTATCAGACGAAAAGGCATCTGGGTGTTCTACGCTCTGGCACAAAAGCTTCTTATTCCGTGTCTATTATATGATTTTTTTTCAACAAACTGTCCCTATCTTTTTTCTAACATTCGTTCCACGAGCTTTCCAAAATACGACGATATACATTCTATTGTCCGATTCCAAACCCACTCACCCATTTCCATGCATAGGTTACTCAAATTAAGTATTACTTGTAACAATACCATAGATATGGTTTGTGTAGATCAAAGATCTCGGTGATTGCTTAGCAGTGTTCTGCATTCTAGACTGTCTTGCTGTTCTGATCTTCTTTGTTTAAGTTCCTAATTAGTTTAACAAATACTACTTTATTATGCACGCATTTGTCTGGTTGCTAATATTATTGTAGCGTGTAACATTACTGATTTGGCCCAAAAGCGTAAAATGTTTTAACATTTATGGATGAAATGTTGTGAATCAAATTTAGAATAAGGAATTAATTAGAAAATTAATCGGAATAATTAAATGATAAGAGTTCGGAACTAGATTACTCATCATTGGTTGCATAACAAAGACTGTACGATTTGATTATAAGTGACTCACTCAGTTGTACCTTGAATTTAATGAGTTAAGGTATCAGAGGTTGGTACATGGGAAAAGTAGAAGATCAAACAAACGCCGACTAGTAAAATGAATTCCAATGTCATTAACGCATATAAACTGCGCTACACGCTGGCAAGAGAAATCAACTGGCAGATGGTCATTTAGAACGGCTCATTGTTTAGAGTCGGAGTGTGACATCTACTGATAATTAACCTAGTTTCCAGGCGACGTTTCAAGGCCTAAAACAATAGAATTGCTGTCTTCGGTAACCCGAAGTACCGGGAGAATCAAGGATGCCATCTGTGGATGGTCAGCCACGTGTCTCTGCAGCGTATCACCAGGGCCTATTCAGCCTAGGCGAGGCCCGGGGAAGTGGGGTGTGGGGGGTCGGTCGCTACCATGGTTGACGCCCAGAAAATTTTTGAACTGCTAGAACGCCGGAGAAGCATTTTCGAAGAGAAAATATGGAGTTATACAGTTGTTAAAGGAAAGAACAATTGAAAGAAAAACTGCTTTATTTTCAAGACCAGTCCTTAATACTTGTCAATACTGGCAAACGGCGCGCGTGCGGCAAGAGAGAGAGAGAGAGAGAGAGAGAGAGAGAGAGAGAGAGAGAGAGAGAGAGAGAGAGAGAGAGAGAGAGAGAGAGAGAGAGAGAGAGAGGGAGAGGGAGAGAGGAGGCAGTATGTTCGCATAAAGCAAAAAATGTTGCCTTGGCACGAAGCCCCCTGGAGGGTGAGGCCCCGGGGAAGTATCCCCACTCCCCCCCTTGAAATAGGCTCTGCGTGTCACTCATTGCAACTTGTAACTCATTTCCCGATCGTGATTATTCTTTAGAATTAACCGTTTAGTTGTAAGCGTCTACAAGTGCATAAATTAAAGCTTTGTTAAAGTGCCGCATAACTCTGGATTAAATTGCGAACTTTGTTACAATCAAACTTTCATCACTTTAACTTAAAGTCGAATTGCTTTGATATTCAAGGAGTTACAAAAGAACATACTCGTTAAAGACACTATTTGCTTAAAAGAACCTGGTATATTCACACTGAAAGGCTCATTGCGGAAGCCAGCTTGATAACTCGAGAGACAAAGAGTTATACTCACAACGCAATATCTCGTGGTTTCAGTTGTGTGGGACATTATCAAAGCCCTATCAACTTGACCTAAGCTCTCGGAGTCGGGCAATTAATCTGATACGAAATTAATTTTCTTTAACCATTCAAGAGTGTGAATGAATCATTCGATTAATTAAATAAATAATCAATAAGTTGTTTGTGAGAAAGACAAGCGACAGAAATCTATCTATATCTAAACTTCTTCCACTGCTCGGTGTTCGTTTTATTCCTTTCGCTACTTCCGACATAGTAATGTTTGCATTTAGACATACTGGATCCACCCCTTTAAAGTGCTGAGCTAATTTCTGTACGTTATTTTCCCTATATGCTTTACAGTTGTTATCGAAATCGTACGTTTTAAGGCGATTCTCGTCAAATTTTTTTTATAGAAATGTCACCTTTGTCTTTATTATGATCGTAATACTTTCCATCATAAAATAATACATCTACTGGTAAATTTACTTCCTTGTAGAACAGTTTGTTATAGTTTCTTCAAAATTCACTGCCTTTACTTACATTCAACTCCTTCGTACTTTTAAATAACAAAAAATCGGCTGCACATCTCAAAGCTTTTTCGAATTTGACTTTATTGTCCAGGTACATTTTGTTTATTTACCAAGTCAGAATACAAAAATTATCTTTTTTTATTGCGTCTCATTGTTTCGGACAGGTTTGTTAATTCCCTGGACCAAAATTGTGTAGAGTGTCGGGTTATTTGCTTTTAAACTAAACTTACTAGAGTTTCTTCGTTTGACTGCATTTGTAGCTCCTGAAAGTTTTCCCATATTTCCCGCGGTTTTTTATCTTCTAGATGCTGTACCACTTCCGTTACAACGGAATTAAAAGATCTGCTGATTGTTGGAAGTGAAAGCTTTAACATTTGAACACTTATCCCATCTAGGCCTACAGCTCTCTGAATTTTCGTAATGATTTCAGCTACATTTTGTACTGTTGCTACAGGTATCACAAAACCAAATCTGGTGTCTGAATATCGTGTTTGTATGACCTAACGGAAGTGGTGCTTACAAGCCACTGGCGTAGCAGTGTCTAGTTTTTTCGCTGGATTATTGCTGCGTTTACCTGTCTGAAGGCAGATTTCTTTTATTTTAGAATTCTGCCTACCTAATGTCTGCAATAGACATGACGGGCGTATGATGATGAAGACAGATACTGCACAATTTGAGAAAAAGCGGCTTGCAGTTTCGTTTCAAGAGAATGAGGCCACTGCCTCCAATCACTGTTTTTAAACTCGTAAACTATACGCACTTGAAGGGTACGATGTTGTTTTACGAGAAATGTGCTAATTATGGGATAATGACCCATTATTCGTGCACCTATGAATAGTTCAATTCCAGCGTCAACTATTTGAGATGTAATTAGGTCAGTTATATTCCGAGTGGCTAAAATTATATCAATTATGCTTTTTTGTGTAAGGTTACTTAATCAGGAACGATTACAAATATATCATTGTCACTTTCACATTTATCGTTAATTAATCGACCATTGGTCATTGTTTTGAAAATCCCATTTAAGATGCCTGGCGTTAAAATCACCAAAAGCTGATGATGTTCGTCCTTCGAATCGAAGATGACCATAGTAGTGACAGGGATAAAGGGTCAGTTTGGGGGGTTGTCATTCCTTTGATGAGCTCGAAGGTGACTGATTAGGCCAATTCCGGCTTGGAAACTTTTCTGGCATTTGGCACAGGCTGGGTGTTTGGACCTGTTGTTGGGCAGTATCACATGCCTTGCGTCTCCTGCGCTTTTCCTCTGCCTCCTCAATTCTTTTCGCCTCTGCTGTCTTAGCCCCTGTGGTGATGGCACTCCGCCTTGCTGAGCGATCTTGTGCAAGGGTCTCCATTGAGCGGATATCCATGCTGAGCTCCTTGAGTGAAGCCTTCAGGCTGTCTTTGAAGCGTTTCTTTGGTCGTCCAACCTTTCTCTTTCCAGACATAAAGCATCTTTTTGGTGTAACACCATTATTTCTGCTAAAAGCTATAACACCATTAATTCCATGTTGTATTGTAAAACGTTGAGCGATACTGAAATTTTCCAAAAACCGGGACACTGATTTGGCCTCACATACACTCAGCAAAATAATTTGATCCTGTTTTTTGAACCTGCGTGGACAAGAACCCAAATTACGTCGGTATTAAGGTCTTCCAGCTCATCAAGTCTACAGGTAATTAGTCCATTCCTAACGAAGAGGGGGCACCCACCAAAGTGCCCTGTAGAAAGTTTCACATGCACCTGATTAAAACACTCACATTATTCACATTAATTGCTATGAAGATGATGATCATGATGATGATGACGATGATGATGTGATGATGATGATGATGATATAAATAATTATTTTCACTTTATTGCTTAATTGTCATGCACAAATGGAAATACAAAGAAAAACGCTTTTCTAAAAGAGAGTGATAAGCAGCGAACCAAATTCAATGTGATGGGGATATTCTAGACTAATATAGGTACAATATTGTACATTACTGAATAATAAAATAAAATCATAATTAATGATACGTATCGTTATCGTTAACATTCCCAATCCTTGTGCATTAAAAGTTTTACTTAGTCATTTATTTATTTATTTATGTGTTTGTTTGTTTGTTTATTTATTTATTTATATATATAAAATAACTTTATATATTTCGATGTTAGAAAGTCTGCGTGTCCTGTATAGATATCAGTATCACCGGCATATTGAATTATGTAAAACTAAATGAATTTTATTAATGTATAAACAAAAGAGTAAAGGACCTAATATCGTACCTTGCGGGATTCCTCTCTGTGGGGTGTCCCATGTTGAAAAAGTGTTTTTGTTCAGCTTGACTCTTTGTTTTCTATTGTGTAGGTAATTTTCTATTGTGTAGGTACAATAAATAAATTTTTTGTACTTGGTATTGAAACTCATAGATCACATTTGTTCTTACATTCAAGATTATTCTGACTAGCTGGAACTTTGCCAAAAATTATGCACTTTCATTAAGTACAGTACAAGTTTAATGTGCAACCAAGCATTCTTCAAAAAAGATAACACACTAAAAACTGTAGATGAAAATTATAACATTCTTTTAAAAAAGCTAAAAGACGTAAAATTGTACATAAAAAAATTATAAAGTTCTTTAAAAAAAAGAGAACAGGCGCAAAATCATGCGTAAAAAATTATGATATTCTATTCAAAAAGGCAACAGTCGGAACATTGTGCATAATAAATTATAATATTATATAGAAGAAGTAACAGACGGTAAATTTAAAATAAAAAAAATTATAAGGATCCTTTAAAATAAGGTTACAGACAGAAAATTGCGCGTGAAATTATTATAACATTCAAAGGTAGCAATTATTGAAGTCGATAGCAAATAATAGATTCTTAGAGTCAGGTTCCCATTTTATGACGCCTCTGCAAGACAATCGTGTAGGTTAGGATGCATAAGATGCCAAACAAAACTATTGCAAATGCCGTGAGTATAAGAACCTCGTTCATGCTGTTACTAGTCATTGAATCATCATGCAGTGCCTCTATCCATCCTTCAATTCTTTCTACTATTGTGGCCAATACTTCAACTGCACTGCACAAGTCCTTTTCATTGATTTGCACATTTCCATCTATGCAGGCAAGAACAACAAAACTGTACTTTCCCAAGTGCAAATTTTTTAACATATCCGTGCCCGTAATGACGCCGATTCCCTGCCGTTGAGATTTAATCACAAAGAAGTCACGCATAGTAAGTATTCGAAACTTAACAACATCTGCAGGTGTTGCCATGACTGCAACCTCCTCTTCGTCCTCGGAGACATTTTGCGCAAATGTGAAATCATAAAAGTCTTGTGAGAACTTTGGATTCTCGTTAATTTCTTTCAAAACGGTCACCTCAATATCAGCCTCCCTCACCCCATCCGCATTTGAAGCCACTGCAGCAAATTTTTGAATTCCTGGAGTCAGTCTTTTGGTGGTTTTTATTATACCATAGCCGTCCACTGTAAACTCACTTACTGATTCGCCAGTCTTCGTCTTCAGACTATAAGAAAACTCCGGGATGTTTGTCCGGGATACATCTTCGGCTTGGACGACCAATACGCTCCGTCCTACCGGAAGACTTTCCACAACTGTAGCTTTGTACAATATTTGAGTAAATCCAGGGGGTGGTCCTTGAATTTGCACTTCAATATGTATGCCTGTCATTGCAGTGTAGTACTCGGGTTCGCCATCCTTCACGTAAGCGGCTCTGACCGGCAGGAAATACTCACGTTCTGTTATCTTTCCTATTATTTTTATATCCCCTACACTTTCCTCTGGCGTTTCTTTATTGTCTGCATTGACAAATTTAAAAGGTTTACTACTAACTTCCAGGCTGTATCTTATGTGTTCATCACTTTTTCCCGATTCGCCGTCGACGGCAGAAATTCTGTTTGGCTTGACATTTATTATCGTCCCTACTGGGTCATTGTCTTTTATAGTGGCGTAATACATTTCTGCATCAAATACAGGATTGAAATGGACATCTGCTACATCGAAAGTGAATACATGTGTGCCTTCATTTGGAATAACGCCTGCATCACGCATCGTAACTGTGACATTATACTGCGACTGCTGCTCATAATCTACTTCCTTGCGCAAGAAAATGTCACAATTCTTGGTACCATTTCTTGCTTTTGCTTCAAACTTGGAATTACTGTCCTTGATGAAACACGTTGAATAAATATTGTAGGGAGCAGTCAGATCGTCATCTAGCACTCTAAAACTTGCTAACATTGTTCCAATCTCAGCTTTTTCCGAAACGTAACAGCTATCAGGCGTTTCTGGTGCTGCTCTTGGTGGGTGTTCGTTCATTGATTTTATAGTAACATTCATATTAATATCAAATTTTTCCTGTGGACGGGAGACTGATTTGCATTTTATTTTTATTACCCAGTTTAAGATGGGTGGGTCACCTTGAGTGCTGAGATAGTCTGGTATAGACCTTTTAGTTCGTAAACTGAATGCGTATTTGTTATTTGCTGAGTTTCCCAAAGTGAACAGATGGCCTTGGTCTGACTTTAATCTGAATGTTACATGTTCGTAAGTGAGACCAGGTTGTTTACCAAAGAACAGAGTAAAGCTTCTGTTAGGCACACGATTGTCCCTAACTTTCCAATAATACTGCGATTTCATTACCTGATCACACCGACTTAAATCTATTGTTGAAGTCAAGACTACAAAACTAAGAAAAATTATCGTGGTAAGTACAATATTGTGCAAAGTGCTAGCCACAGCTTTGCCAGTGAAAATATGGCAAACATGATCAGACATGACCGTGTCAAATCATCAGTTCACTGTCTGCTACGAATTCGACAACTGCTCAAATTATAAAATCTGCACCTTCTTGCGATATCCTCCTTTTCCTCTTTTCAAATTGTCCTCCAAATTTGTGCTTTCTTTAAGCTAGCGAGGCACACGTTCCATTCCTGCCCAAGCGCCTCGCATTCTAAAGATTTTACAATTTTGATTTCCAATTCAATCATACAAATAGAATGATCAGGACACAGATAATTGGCAACAATGGAACAATGTCTGCCTTTCGACCCATTGTCTTTTCTTCAATGGCAGGAAGTTATAATTAATCACGACAACTTGCCCCTAAGAATGTATGATTGCATTTGAAAAAGAAATTCTGAACTTCTAATAAGATTTTTTTTAATAAAAATATATTTAAATAGAAATATTAATTTCATTATATTGTTATTCACATATTGAGCACATTATTTCTCAGGCCATTAGAAGCAATTGGAATGATAAAATGCTGCATTTCATTACATAGTGCATAAGTTATTATACTTCCATAACCACATTATGTTATTTTAAAAGAATAGTTTAGAAAGAACTCGGTAGAGATGTATTAGTCGGGCTTTGATATTCAACCTGGACTATGTTTTGGATATAAGCACGTGGTGCCTCCTGGTGTTTGTTTTCCCAAGTTTAGACAGGTGAGCTAGGACCGGAAATAGGCCATTGGCCTCATTTCACAGTTAAGATATGAAAGTAGTGAGTCACCGGTATGCGGCAAAGATGTAAGTTTCATTTCTTCACAGTTTGTCATGTCATATTATTGTTAATTATCATTATACCAGTTACTTAATGTTTTGACGTTGGTTTAGCAGAAAGAATTTTTAATTTTTCTTCAGATAAAACGAAGTCGAACGCATGTCGCGTACAGTTTTATATCTTAGTCCGTGTGCCTAGACGAGACGGCCATATTGCTTTCGAGAACAGAACACCTGAACAAGGCTAGTACAGCATGGCTTCCGGGCAAGGCAAGATTTGTTCAGACAAAATGAAGAACAGCTTCAGCAAAAAACCGTACAACTGTGTATCTTCTCCTGAACAATGCAGTGGCACAATAGACCTTATTAACAGCCACAAAGTCATCAGCTGTAATTCGCTTCTATGCTGTGATCAGTCTTCGTGCCTCTGGGTGATAAACTAAGTTATAGTTGTGCCGATGTTGTTGGATTTTTTAAAATCACTTTGATTTACGATAACATCATTCTCCTATCTAGCAAACAGTGGCTCCATTTGGCGGTGAAATTATGACAAGAAACGCAAAAGTTATCTTCAGTTATATGGCCCGATTTTGCTAATACGATCAATGTTGACAAATATTTGTTTTTGGCACGGCAAATTGTTTGTAACCTAACAAATAAGTATTTTGTAAACAGTTACAGAATTTTGTTTTTATAAAATTCGTTTGTTATCTTTATTATCAATGTTAGTGTGTTGAATGTGTGTATGAAGTTGGGTTTTATGCGAACACTAATACGTTAATACATTTATCTTTTGTTTCCTGGGAGGTAGTCAAACACGTTTAAACCGTATCTATGATTCTATCAAAAATTACCATTAAGGGAGTAGAGTAAGACGCCATTAAATTCTTAAGCAGGCAGCAATTTTGATAGGAAAATTATGTGAGAAGTTATTCGGCGTCTCGTTGCAAAATGAAATTGGAGTAGGTGGAGCAGTGAGGAAGATGCAGCCCAGTTGGTCTGCCATTGAAATAACCTTTGCTCACTTAATACAGTCATTATTATTCCTGCAAGCGCCCAGTGAAATGCACGTGTTTTACAGCTTAACCCTTTCATACCCGTTGTATCCCGTGGGATACGAGAATATTTTCTGCCTTTAAAATTAATAAAATTTTGATTTAAGCCAATAACAATAGACTAAAATGGTGATAAAATGGCAAACTAGAAAATCTACATAGCATAAAAAAACTGCGCAAGGTACAGTACTTTAGAGACGACTTTGTACAGATCAGCATAGCATGCATACTAAATGTCTTACATACTTTAAAAAATTATCAGCAGTTGCAAAATGAAGCTTCCATTGAATCCCAATGTATCCCGTGGGATACAGGCTATATTTAGCACGCGGGCACAGGTAGAAAAAAATAATTATTATATGTAAACAAGATGGACATACTGAACAAAAGTACCAAGCCAAAATTTTTTTTCTTATTAAAAAAATAATTTGGGACTGAAAGGGTTAAAGCAAACATCATTTAAACTCCCAGCCTGGCAACCTCATTTTACACCACGTTTGACTTTTGGCTCACACTGTTTTATTTATTTTTGGCAGTGTATATAGGTGAATGTTTTTACACCACGTCTTGTTTTGTAATAATCAGGTGTTATCGATGTATATGTTAACAGTTAATGAAAGTCCACTTCTTCGCCAAAGCCTGCCGACACCTGGAGGAAAGATCCACATGGATTATTCACATTCCAATTGTTTCCTTCCTTAAGAACCCAACAATGGAAAATCTTCATGGATCCGCGTATGCAAAAGTCAACCATACGATCATATTTGCTCAACTTTTACACAGCAAACACTTGAAATAACTCATTAAAGAGCCCTTGTGCAAACTGCACACCACACCTATAACACACGTCGCTTTCCATTATTATTATTATTGCAAAATTTTCCAAGGGTATCCACCACGCAAGACTGAAAACGTATGTTATTTGCAAAATGATTACTCTATATTACAAGTTGCGTGAATAAACGCGTTACGTGGTGTGATTTATCAGGTAGACGCATAGCACGGAAGTATCTGCACCGATTGCACTTGAAAATGACAATAATGATAGCGATTGTTGTAATGGTATGGTAAAGCGGTAGAACCGCAAACCTGTGTCAAGAGAACTTGTTTTTGAAACGATTCAGGATATGTAAAATCCTATGCCGGAACAACCAGATTGAACTAACATGTCTGTGAAGTTGGCAATATTAACATGATCATCGTGTCATCTCTGATAGCATTTTTACTGTACGGTACATATGCTCTGATAACGATCTATGCTGGAACAACTAGATTGAACTAACATGTCTGTGAAGTTCGCAATATTAACATGATCATCGTGTCATCTCTGGTAGCATTTTTACTGTACTGTACATATGCTCTGATAACGATCTATGCTGGAACTACTAGATTGAACTAACATGTCTGTGAAGTTCGCAATATTAACATGATCATCGTGTCATCTCTGGTAGCATTTTTACTGTACTGTACATATGCTCTGATAACGATCTATGCTGGAACTACTAGATTGAACTAACATGTCTGTGAAGTTCGCAATATTAACATGATCATCGTGTCATCTCTGGTAGCATTTTTACTGTACTGTACATATGCTCTGATAACGATCTATGCTGGAACTACTAGATTGAACTAACATGTCTGTGAAGTTCGCAATATTAACATGATCATCGTGTCATCTCTGGTAGCATTTTTACTGTACTGTACATATGCTCTGATAACGATCTATGCTGGAACTACTAGATTGAACTAACATGTCTGTGAAGTTCGCAATATTAACATGATCATCGTGTCATCTCTGGTAGCATTTTTACTGTACTGTACATATGCTCTGATAACGATCTATGCTGGAACTACTAGATTGAACTAACATGTCTGTGAAGTTCGCAATATTAACATGATCATCGTGTCATCTCTGGTAGCATTTTTACTGTACTGTACATATGCTCTGATAACGATCTATGCTGGAACAACTAGATTGAACTAACATGTCTGTGAAGTTCGCAATATTAACATGATCATCGTGTCATCTCTGGTAGCATTTTTACTGTACTGTACATATGTTCTGATAACGACCTATTCTGGAACAACTAGATTGAACTAACATGTCTGTGAAGTTCGCAATATTAACATGATGATCGTGTCATCTCTGCTAGCATTTTTACTGTACTGTACATATGCTCTGATAACGACCTATTCTGGAACAACTAGATTGAACTAACATGTCTGTGAAGTTCGCAATATTAACATGATGATCGTGTCATCTCTGCTAGCATTTTTACTGTACTGTACATATGCTCTGATAACGATCTATGCTGGAACAACTACATTGAACTAACATGTCTGTGAAGTTGGCAATATTAACATGATGATTGTGTCATCTCTGCTAGCATTTTTACTGTACTGTACATATGCTCTGATAACGATTTATATTTGCTTAAAGGTGATTAGCAAAGTTACACAACAGAATAAAAAAAGGTGGGTGTCAAGGGACATGACCGGAAGAGTTATCCTGATAACCGGTGCCAGTTCCGGCATAGGCTATGCAGCTGCACAAGAGCTGGCCAGAAAGAGGGCAAAGCTCATAATGGTTTGTTGGAACAAGGAACCAAACTTGACAGAATTGGTGGAGGAAGTGAGAAAAGCATCCGGTAACGAGGAGGTTTATCTGCAAAAAGTTGACCTGAGCAAGCCCAAGTCTGTCCGGAAGCTGGCCAAAATCATCCTGGAAGGAGAAAACAGGTTAGATGTTTTGATAAATAATGCCGGCGGTGTGTCCGTCAATGGTTCCAGCAAAGTGCATTGTGGGATCGGCTATTGTTACGCCACAAACTTCTTTGGACATTTTCTCTTGACAAATTTGCTGCTTCCATTGCTGATGCAGACGCCAGAAAGCCGCATCATCAACGTGACGTCAGACGCGCACAGACGAGGGGAACTCGACTTGGACAATCTCGACTGCCAACGACCGGTTTCTGACCTTCAGGTCTACTGTAATGCAAAGCTGATGATGATTCTCTTCACCAACGAACTGAGTGAGCGCTTACGTCATTGTCACGTGACTGCAAACTCTGTGCATCCAGGAATCTCATTAACCAGTTACTTGGCAGAAGCATGGGCGCACACACCTTGGCTGTCCAGAACTGTCATTCTGAATTTGATCGGTTTGTTTTTCAAATCTCCAGCCGAAGCGGCACAAACAGTAATATATCTTGCAACTGCCCAAGAAGTGTCCGGAGAAAGCGGTTCGTACTTTGTCGATTGTGGACATGCGTCGCCATGTCAAAATTCATTCCCAGACGATGATGATGCTATCAAGAGATTTTGGAACTTGAGCGTCAAATTAACAGATTTGGATGAAGGATAAACAGTGGTGTAATACAACTTTACGATAGGGTGAGCATTGTCTACCAGAAAGCGAATTCGAATCGCACCGAATTTGTGACTTTCGAGTTCGAATTCGAACCGAATTCGAATTGAGATTGAACGATTTTCGAACAAGTTTTCGAACCACGAGTAAAAATTAGTCTTACAAAGATCATGCATATTACTAGATTTTGTTCTGCAATAAAGCGACTAGTAATTTGCTTAAAGTTTTGCGCAGAAATCAGAGCTAAATTATGCTAATTGCATGATGATTCAATCGTATTAATGATTAGGAACATGTGTGATTGAAGTGCTGAATTATTCGAATCTACAGTTTTGGATTCTAATCGAGTTCGAACTAAAAAAACTCGTTCGAATCGAATTGGAGCGTTCGAAATCGATTCGATTGTTCGAACTCGAACGTTCGATGCTCACCCCTACTTTACGATGCCCTAGGCTGATAGTTCTGTCCAGCCCATTTCTATTGTGAATTTATGGTTGTTTATGTAATGAGCAGATTAAGCAATTACTTGTGGTGTATTAGAAACACTGTTAATATGTGGTCATTATCAATTACTTGTATATATTATGTTGAAGCAGGCTGCGGAACTGCTCGTTGTGTAACACCTTGCATCTGTTATCTAAAAGCTGAACACAGTAACTGCTTGTGGTGTGTTGTAAGATGCGCCCTTTACAGGAATATCAAAGTATGCATGCATTTTGAGGAGAATTTCTAAATTGTGATGCCATTGAAACTTTAGCGCCGTAGGCTATAGCTAGTAGCCTATTGGTTAATACGCCCCTGAGGATAAAATTCAACATATTGCATGCAGGCGCATGCGCAGCAAACTACTTTTACTTTTCAGACGGTTCCAATAGTTGAGCTCGTTTTATTGCTTGCTGCATTGTAATAATTACTGCAGTGATTCAGGCAAATAAACCCCAGGTAACCTGCTTTAGCTGTTTCTTCCGTGACTTCAACAGATAGATCGCAAGCGGCGTTTAGCCCCACCCACTTTGATGACGTAACACACGTAATCACAAACGTTCACCTGCTGCAAGTCGCTACAGTATGTGAGCACGCGTAAAAAACACGGAGCGTGGGTGTATGTTGTGATTCATCGGCGATTCCAGAAAATGTATCATTGGGATACAAACCAAATCATAATTATTTGCAAAAGTTTAAGACCAAAGTGATTTTTTCATAAAAATTGACAAAACCATCGTTTAACACGGTTCCATCTAAAAACTATTCATTTATTCTTCTAAAAAAATATACTACAGCATAGTTTGTATATTTTTATCCAAAAATAGTCACAGTCCTTGAACATTTTGGAACTTAGAACGTAAGTTGCCAATCAGTGCCTTCAGTCTAAGAGGCATACTGGAAATTAGGTTTTGGCAGTACTCGGAAGTAATTTCTTCAACCCAAACGTCCTTGATAACTCTTCGCAAGACTTCAGCACTTGATGGCTGCCTATCTGCCACCTTATCCTTCAGTATCTCCCAGAGATTCTTTATCGGATTGAGGTCCGGGCTGTTTCCAGGCCATTCAAGTATGGCGATGTTCTTCTCCCTGAGGAAATTGGTGGTCACCTTCCATCTGTGACAAGGAGCTCCGTCTTGCATGAAGACTGAACACTTATAAACGCTCATATGCAACTCTAGTTTTTCCTGAAGCAGTTCGACGCGTACCTAGGACCATTCATAGTGGTATTGGGTGGGTGGAAGAAATAGATGCAGCTGTCCCAGAACAGGACATGGCACCCCAGATCATCTGACTTGGAGGGTGTTTCATGTATAAGAACTTGTCTAACAAATCCTTACAAAGAGGAGCTAATTACTATACGCAAGGATATGTGCACGATGTCAAGATTTATTGAGAAGTTTCAAACAAAGCTGCAATAAAAACGCTAGTTATAATAGAAGTTACAACAAAGCGCTAAAAATAACAAATATGAAACGGTCTGTTAACTTTGCTTTACATGTTGTGCTGTAAACAACATTTTTATAAAGCTTTTTACTTGCAAAAAACAAGGTCTGTGAGTAAGGCACAGGCACCAACAATCGAAAATCAAATAGAGGGCCTCGTTGGCTATTGCACGGTGATAGCACTGCAAACCACTGTCAGTTTTGTAATATTAATATTTTGTATCATTATTGTAATACTGTGCTAAATGGATAAATGGTAATTGATGACTACAAGACAGTACAGTACAATACAATGCAATGCAATGCAAAGTAACGCAACACAACGCAACGAAATTCAATGCAATGTAATGCAATTCAATACAGTGCAATGCAATACAATAAAATGCAATGCAACACAATACAATACAACACAATACGCAATACAATGCAACGCAACGAAATTCAATGCCATGCAATGCAATTCAATATAAGGCAATGCAATGCAACGCAATACAATACAATACAATACAATACAATACAATACAATACAATACAATACAATACAATACAATACAATACAATATAATACAATGCAATACAATACAATATAATACAATGCAATACAATACAATATAATACAATGCAATACAATACAATATAATTCAATACAATACAATACAATATAATAAAATACAGTATACAGAGACGATAAACCTAAACGCTTGGTTTAGTATCTTCATATATTTTTCATAAAACAATACATTTAAAGAAAAAGAAATTTGTTGTTTTAAGAATGTCTGTTTATGAATATATTTGTTGTATCTATATGAATAAATCTCTATATAATCTAAATAAATAAACGTATATTCTATTAACCATTCGTATTGTAATTACTCCATTAATTGCATTAAACAGCCACTCTGTGCAGCTTTAACGAAATAATGGCAATCATCATGTATAGAAAAAGTGAACAAAGCGTCGCTTTGCTGAGAGACACCAACCTGACAGTTTGGCCTTTGCTAATAGGTGATCCTGTACCTGCTGCACACCCTCTTGTTCTGAAATGGTTTAGCCCGTTACTTATAAGTGTACAACTGCATAAAAATGTAAATTTACTTATCTGGACTAACTGACTTTCTAAAGGACCCTTTTCATTAAAGATCTTGCTGCTAAATTTTAGTAAAATAGGGCTTAAATTTGTGTAGTTTTTAAGATTATTGATTGTAACGCTTTGTGGACTTTTGGAGATTTAATAATTTAGCATATTAGCTGCATGTTTATGTTACTACAGACAGGAAACTTGCTTCACCAATAATCTTAATTTTAGCACTCACTTTAATACTTCTTGTTAACTGTTACACACGCAAATTAAAAAAGCTTATTAAAGAATGCTTAACATGTAATATTGTAAGATTCACTCTAGTGTCTATGTAAAATTGTTTAATGTTTGTACAGAAATTTTTGCATGCAAAAGGAGACTAATAAAGACTTATCATCATCATTTCGCAGCTCCTAGTTTTTAAACTAGCTTTTGGCGTGAAATTTCTGGCTGTTTTTAGGTCAGGACACAAAAGCTGTAACCTAGAATTAATCGAAATTTCAAACCAAAGACCTAGCTCATATAAACTAGGAGGTACGATAGTGTAATACAGCCTATGAGCGGATTATGTCAATTGCACCATATTTTTATAAAGCGTAAAACAAGATTGCTAGGTTGAACCAATTGGTGAAAACATTTAAATAATAATTTTCTTTTCTAGTTACCTAAGCCTTTCAAGCAGGTAAGTGGAATGCTAAGTAATATAACACTTTGAATGTAAAGTTATTTTTTGGACATAGTTTAAGATTTTCTTTTTTACCCCTGATTTACGTTGTGCGTATATGACGTCATATGATGGCGCAGTCAGAACAGTATTGCAGGAGATTTAAAATAAAAGCTAACAAAAATATCCTTTCAATGCGAGTACGATATACGCATAAAACGGCTACAATGTGACATAATTTAAGCCGATTTTTCTGAAACGTTCTTCAGGCATCTCTTTTTTGTCCTTGAGTTCTAGGTGCCTACATATCTGCACAACACACATTACCTAGTTTGCTTTGTGCGAAGCGTTGTATATGCAGAACTAGCTCCCCCTTTACCTTCAAATTTCCCTATTAGATGTGCCACCTCCCCTTTGCCTGTAAACTTACTTATTATAGACGTACCACCTGCCCGTTTACCTGTAAATTTACCTATTAGATGGGGTCACGTCCCTCCTCTACCTGTAAATTTAGGTATTAGATGGGTCGCTTTAGTGTTTTTGCTATTTTCGTCCCTAATAGTAGCCAAGTGTCTATCCAGAGAGAATTAACCTCCAATGTGTAAATGCTTTTTTTACTTTAGTGTCCCAGAACAGCGGGCCAAATGTGAAATTTTATAAAGTTGTCCAAAACGCTGTCAGAATGGCCCAAGGTGTCATTCCTGAAAGTTGCTTCTAAGTGTACTGTGTACTTCAAAGTGCACAGTGCCTGCCTATAGTAAATAAATAACTGAAATTCAAGAAGATTTTGCTATTGCAGTTTGTTAATTATTGCAGCTCAGAAGACTCATAAAAGCATTTTACACAAAACTAGAGTAGCTTTTAAAGTTTTAATGCTTTGTCAGTTATTATATTTTCATTTATTATTTATGCACGACATTTTACGTGGTTGAAACAGTTACCGGGGTGACTCTTACCATGTGTCGTGCGTAGCGTAGCCGTAAGGAATAGGCAAAGCAAGAAACCCACAGCAAAGATAGTGCGCATTGACTAACACTTTTTTTTGGATATCTAACAGTATAATTTTATAGGAGAAGACTGAAATTTACCCGAGGTTTTTAAAATAATTATTATGGAAACCAGTCACGTGAGTACGCTGACAAGTGTGGAGAGCCGGCTTTCATCTTTGGAGGATATAGTTTTTGGCAAATCCAATAAAGATGTTGTTTACCCAAAGGTGAGGCGTTTTACGTACCTAGGCTAAAGTAAACCCTCGTTAACTCTGGTATGTTGAAACAGACTGACCCAATGATAATATTGTTGACTTTTGGCAGCTTTTTTCTCAGCGAAAGCACTGTTGCACATTGTTATTTGCGTTTCATAATTTAAATTACTGCTAATAATAATTAAACAGGTGAGTTAATGACTATAATTAACTCATAATTAAACGGTATGATATATTTTATTACTTTTGGTATAATGCTGTATCTAACGCTAACAAGAAAATTGTTGGCGCTAAGCCATTAATCACCAAAAATCGTTTTTACTCTGTTTCTAGTGCACTGATACATTACATGCTACTAGCTGTCATCTGGTGGCTGCTACAAAAGGAAGAGACAAGATCAATCAGATAATGAAACGACGTAAGTTTTCTAATCAAGGGCTTTTCAAAGATGATGCAATTTTACAAGTAACCTGTCAGAGCCAGAATTTTGTTACATTTTGCCAGAACCTAAGCAGATTCTCGCTTTTTATGGGAATCCAAAGAATCAAGGTCTAAATTGCATAATCCAAGTAAGATTATTTATAATTATTGAAACAGTGAAGATGAAATTTAAATTAAGTTAAGCTATTATAAAAACTTATCACTATCTGTATCGACATCTTTTTCATAACGAGGCCCAGCATTTCCTGATTCGGCATATGGCATATGTTTAAGCGAATGAATTTGGCGATTCCTGGCCGGAAGCTCCTGTGTCACAGGGATGAGAATTTTCTGCTGATACGCGGAATTGCGAGTTTTTGGAAGACCAGCAGTGCCATTTTTGTAAATCGTTGCCATTTTTGTAAATTTGTTGAGACAATTTTTACGGACCCTGTACATTATTTCTCAAACTGACCGCTAGTTGGCAGGCCGTCACTTTGTTTACATCACGTACATCAGTGTAACCACGTGTATATCTCTATGTATAAAAATATAGAATCAATTGTGCGGAGTTATTTGAGTCAATTGCAGACAGTTTTTATATACTTTTGCATAGGAGCGGCCAGTACTTAGGCGTTTTTGAGACAATTAGGTATCATGTATCCTTGATAGTTGGGTATTTCAAATTATGCATGTAACAAGGTAATTGATATTTTAAGTCTAGTTAGCAGTTCTCTATGGCCTACATGGCCCCCAAACCTCCGGCCTTTTCAGAGTTTTTTGCAATTTGTCATTCTCATCCCTGGTGTCAAAATCGACCTGTAATGCTAAAGCGCGATACTGTGTTGACCTGTTGCGTGTAAATTCTGTTCTTGTACAGCTATTTTACCTGCACGTTTGAATACATAACACCGTAGCGTCTTAACTAGACTTGCTAATCAACAGATGAGTAGTACAGTCTAGTCTCATTATCTCGCCACTGTCAGTCTAGGGCAAATTTTTGGCGAGAGGCGAGTATGGCGAGATAACGGGAATATAACGAAGTTAGTCTATATGGATATGCATAATAGTTGATTAACATAGTGTTCCTCTATGTACATATAAAATATATTTCGCATTATGATACCATTTCTCTGCGCATTAACCAACCACTGCACTCCTAATCTAATCCTGGTGAGACACACACTATAGATTAATTATGTCTGTCTATCGAGTACAGCAGCATTGTCTACATACCGCGGTTATATTGATCGACACGCGGTATATGTATTGATCGATTCACCTCTGAGTTTGTCTGTTTGGCGACATAACGAATATAGTTTACATAAGCACTCATCCTAGCATGACGTGGCGAGGGTAGCGACTTAACGAGGTAAATATCAAAGCAGGAAATCCATCTTGGTACTTTCTATGGCGAGAGACGAGTTTGGCGGCATAACGAGGGGCGAGATAACGAGGCTAGACTGTACATATAGTCCCAAACATCATCTACATACACCAGTCTGATTCTATTCCAACTAAAACTTTCTTTGTTTTTGTTTCTCTTTCATAGTTGATGAAGTAGAGAAGTATCTTGATGCAGAGTACGGAGACAGCAGTCTGTTGCCACAATCTGCAAAGTTAGAAGTGATACTGAATAGTAAGTCTGCAGATAGCAAGTTCGTATTATAACTATGGTCAAGGCCCACAGTCCCAGTTTAGAACAGTCAAACCTTTTAGTACAGTCAAACCACCTACCATAAGTCACAAGTCATTTATTTCACATTACACATTTACAATGGTTACATGTACAATATCTAGTGAAAGGCCTACAATGGATATAATACAAATAAGAAATACTGCACAGGAAAAGCCTCAAACACTGTTCACTTATACACGAAGGTAAATGTGTTGCGGGCAATCAAAAAGCAGGGCTTGTTAGATTGAACCAGTGATAGAAAGAAAAAAAAGTAATGGAAATAATCTGAAATTTTAAAGTGAATCGTGATAAAAAAACATTAGTGCTTAAAATGAAATGATGTAATGAATGAAGCTCATATATGGGATGATATAAAAGATAGAAAGACTATTATTTGTTAATAGTATGTAAAATTAAGATAACTTGATTAAGATAACACCACTGTTTTGCAACTACTGTGAGGATGGATACTGATAGAAATTTTGATTACTCACTGATACTTGCTTAAAATTTGAATTTTTAGCATTTTTTAAATCTAGTAATAGATCTGCTATTTTTTTGCGGATTGACAAATCTCATTCCAGACTTTTGGTCCTTGATATATTATAAAATGTTTAGCTATGTTGGTTCTACAGAAAGGCACAATGTTTTGAGTAAATCTTGCATTAGGTCTCTTAGATGTCAATTTGACGGGAATTGCAAAAAACTTAGCAAATCATTAATCTAATTACATATCAAGCATTCTTCTGCAGTAATGGAAATAATCTGAAATTTTTCAAGTGAATTGAGTAATAAAAAACATTAGTGCTTAAAAAGGAATGATGTAATGAATGAACCTCATATATGAGATGATATAAAAGATAGAAAGACTATTATTTGTTAATAGTATGTAAAATTGAGATAAAATAATTATAACACCAGCCTCACCATAACGCCAACAAATGCTCTGTCCCGATTTCCATAATATATTAAATATAGGGAATACCACCAACCTCTGCTAATTTAATAGCAGTAGTGTGCGAATCCAGACAAGGAAGCCAAGTAAACTTGTTCGTCACTTTATGACCAATGTTAATAATTTTGATTTGACAGGTGAAGACCAAATAAGGGAAAAGGCACACCTGTTGGAGAAAGTGGAAATTCTAAAGCATGTTTTAAATAGCGAACACATTAAAGGTATGTACATGTAATGTATACATTTAAATATATACTAAAACAAAATGCAATTCAAAAATAGCAAGATGGTAAGTCCTCGCTTAAAGATGCTAATGCAGGGGTGTGCAAATTGCGGCCCACGGGCCACTTGCTGCCCGCCGAGAGCTTTTGTGCGCCCCACGAATAGATTGGTCAACCTAATGAAAGTGCGGCCCGGGTGATGAATTGCATGTATTCAGCTGTATTCCGCGCCACGATTACAAAGATAGTGCGGGTAGTTTTTTCTACTAGATCGGATGCCATTAACCCTTACAAGACTGTTGTAGCTTAATGTCGCTGTACTACACAGACTGTGTCATACACATTACTAATATGCATTATAATGAAATTACCACTATCTGTCCTGAAAGTAGAAATATATGGTTTGTAATATAAATTTTAATAACTTCTATAATAGTTTCTTGAGTGTAGTAGTAATGATGTGCGCAGGTCGGATGCAAAAAATCCTTATTAGGTCCTACTCTGTTTGGCTCCTTGATCAAACTGCATGTGGCCCGCAAGAATTGCAGGAACGTTTAATGTGGTCCCGCTAGTCAGATAATTTGCACACTTCTGATCTAGATACTGGTTGTTATGGCAACAGACAGCAGGCAAAATTCCTTTGCATAAAGTTTTTACCCAGTTGCAGGCGTGTGAATCATTGTAAATAGATGTCATTGATACAGATGCAAGTCTTTCTGGATGTAAATATATAATTGTGTTGTTTTACATTACTAGTGTTTTTAGAACAGAATAATGTGGCAGGTACTGTCTTCAAATTATGCAGAAAAATCGTTGCTAAAATAAAAAATGAGCGTGAGCAAAGTAGAAAAATCGTAGTTAAAGGGAAACGTGCATCGTTGAGTATCAATTGTTTGGTGTCATTATAAAACGAAATGTCTCTAAACAGGGAATCGTTAAGCGAGGACTTTCTGTCTGCAACAGATACAAATGATTTTTTCTCTAGTTGTTTTATCGTAGTCGAAGCAGGGCCTATTTCAAGGGGGGGGGGGAGTGGGGATACTTCCCCGGGGCCTCGCACCAAGGTAACATTTTTTTGTTTATGCAAACATACTGCCTCCTCTCTCTTTTCCTCTCTCTCTCTCTCTCTCTCTCTCTCACACACACACACACACACACACACACACACACACACACACACACACACACACACACACACACACACACACACACACACAAGTATTAAGGACTGGTCTTGAGAATAAAGCAGTTTTTCTTTCAATTGTTCTTTCCTTTAACAACTGTATAACTCCATATTTTCTCTTCGAAAATGCTTCTCCGGCATTCTAGCAGTTCAAAAATTTTCTGGGCGCCAACCATGGTAGCCCCCCCCCCTGATGAGGCCTCACATGCCCCACTTAACCGGGCCTTGCCTAAGCTGAAATGGGCCCTGAGTCGAAGCCGTGATTATCAAGTGATAGATCTTTTACGGCATAGTTTTCATCTTAGCTGTTCCAGCGATGTCAGAGGACCTGCAGAAGTTGAGTCAATTACATTTACAACAGGAACCCCAAGCAGCCGAATTGACCGAAGAAACAAAACGGCTCATAGCTCAATATAATGACATCGTATCCTTTTCCTTACTGGGCAAAAATGACAGAGACGATTGAAATAGCGAAATGTAAGACATTTGTTTACGCATTTTTATGAGCATGTAGAAAAAAAACAGCAGTTTATAAACTCATCCGATAGAGGACTCTGGTAGCCAATCTGGATAGTGTTCAACAGGTTACTGAACACTTTATAATCATGATCACAGTTTTTCTTAGTTTTCGCTCCATTTCATCATTCATTCACTACTCCCCCCTCCACTTTTATGTATATATTATCATTATTCATTATTTCAATTATTAATCACTTCTTTAAGATTTCCACGTACAGTTTGGCCTGTCAAGCTATGCTTTTAGGCGCAAACTGTATGCATCAAAATTATTCTATAATGTAATTTGCACATGTATATGCTGCATTCTGTAATTTCTAGATAATACTGCATTTATTTATATTTATATTTACTTAAATGGATAATTATCTGTATTTTAATGATAATTGTAAGATGCAATGTGGAAATGAATAAACTCTTGAATCTTGAACATAATAAATCATGATCCGCATGCAAAGATACAGCAAGTTAATGGCGCACCTGAAATGGTAAGGGTTTAATTTTTTATTTATTTTGCTAAAAAAACTATTTTTTAGAGAAAGTAACAGTACAGCATGATAGCAAATTGGTCTTAGGTCAGAAAAAGCCAAAATCCGAAAATTGGAATTTCTCATTTTTTGACCTCTAGTTCCATAATTAAATTAGTGCACTATGGATGGTTTTGTTGTGCATTTTGTAAAAATATGCAAAATTTGTGTCTATTTCAAAGGTGCGTTTTAAATGTAAATTCCAGATATACAAAATGAAAAAAAACCGACACACTTCCAACTAAAGTACATCCTACTGTTAATCGAACACTTTAACTGCCATGTTTTTAGTGTAGGTGCAATCGAAACGATCAAAAGTAGAACTTTTCGAACTTCGTCCGTTTGTTCATTATCTTTGTAAATTTCTGGAAGGTTGGCCGACTCCAACAACATTCTACTGTCACCAATTGGTATCTTTCGCAGTTTCCAGGGGAGTATTAACCAATAGCTTAACGTTTTAGAAATTCTCATCGGAAAATGTGTATACGCTGTGTATATTCATCCAAAGGGCGCATTTTATAACACACCACAGTTAGTTAGAAGAGCAGCTTTTATATATATGCAAGTACTACAGCTTGCTTGAATATAACCGCTATGCAAGTACATGTAATTAATAATGACCATGTAGACCTGTGGTGTGCAAATTGCGGGCTGCGAAGAGATTTGTCAACCTAATGAAAGTGCGCCCCGGGCGATTAATGGAGTGTATCCAGCTGAAGTCCGTGCCACGATACCAAAGATAGTGCGGTTCGTTTTTTCTACTAGATCGGATGCCATTAACCCTTACAAGACGGTTGTAGCTTAATAACACTGTACTACACAGACTGTGTGATACACATTACTAATATGCATTGTAATGAAATTACCACTATCTGTCCTGAAAGTAGAAATATATGGTTTGTAATATAAATTTTAATAACTTCTAAAATCGTTTCTTGAGTGTAGTAGTAATGATGTACTCAGGTCGGATGCAAAAAAATCGTTATTAGGCCTTTCTGTACTTGGCTCCTTGATCAAACTGCCTGTGGCCCGCAGGAATTGCGGGAAAGTTTAATGTGGCCCGGCTAGTCAGATAATTTGCATTGCACACCCTCGATGTAGAAACTAGGTTAACATTGTTTCTAATACACCACAAGTAATTGTGTAATCGTCTCCTTACATAAACAGCCATAAGTTCACAAAATAGACAGAACTATCAGCTTAGAGAGTGGTAAAGTCTTGATACGCCCCCCTGACAGTTTTATTCAAGGTTGTTTATTGCAGAAATAGTTAGAATTGTGTGTCGGATGTAGTCCAAAATGAACAAATTCAATCATTTGCTTTTCTTGACGAAGCCATTAGATTAACACTTTGTCGAAGCACTTCCTGATCTGGAACGACATCCTTTTGACGAAGGAGGAGGAGGCTGCGAAGTGCAAGAAGTAGCGGCTCAACTGTCGACGATTTTCAAAATCATTAGAGGAGATTTCCTTTTCGTGATGGTTGTTTATGTTGTAAATATTTTGGTAATTTATTTTTTTTTATAACTTGCCGAGTTTGTTTTGGTTCAGTAGCGTTTACCAAGGCCTATCTAAGTAAGTAAACAATTTTCATGTCACTAGGGGTGAGCATCGAACATTCGAGTTTGAACGAATTTTTTTAGTTCGAGTTCGATTCGAACGTAAAATTAATAGATTCGAATAATTCAGCACTCTTTATTACTTCTTTATTACTAAAACGTTTGAAACGTTGTGCAATTTGCACAATTTGACTATGATAAACAAAAAATCGAGCAATATGCATAATCTTTTTAAGATCACTTTTTACTGGTGGTTTGAAAACTTGTTCAAAAATCTTTCAAACTCAATTCGATTCGAATTTGCTTTGTGGTAGAGAATGCTCATCCCTAGTCATTATAGCATATTACATACGATGAAATTTATGTGGTTTTACGTATACTCGCATGTCGGTTTGCCGGACAAAAGCGGGTGGGACGCCGGTCCGAATTTGCCGATTGTCCATATTTACCGATACTAAGATAATACAGTAGGTGCCGTGTATTAGTCTCATGGTAATGTAGAATCAATCGCTTAATTCGCTCAAAAATGTCTAGTATGAGCCGCTTCTATGCAAAAGTATGTAAAAACCGTCGGCAATTGACGCAAATAACTCCACATAATTGAGCTTTTGCTATTTTTATGTCGTCTTACTTCGCCTTAGTACGCGGGACTTTTTAGCTGACCAGATTTTGTCCGATTCTTCCGATGTGTGTAAAAGCGAGGTCTGGCAAACTGAGATATGAGTGTTCTAGAGTAACTTATGGAACTAGCAAGGAGATAACATGTGCTGTCGTATGAGGTGATACCGCGTTCATTACAAAACTCGTTCAATTGCTTTAGTGGGGTGGGTGTTCACGGATACGGATACGGATACGGCAACCTAATATACTTGTAGTGGGACTGGAACCAAGTGCATTTTACCGAGGTGGCACAGGTTTTTTAGCTATGTTCATTTGTACAGGGTGTTCACAAAGAAACTGTGCACTAACAGATACTGTAACCAATACTACACCAAACACAATACAACAAGTAATTGTACATAGTTCCCTATTGTATGACTTGACATTCGTGATTTGGTCAACATATCAGTACATTTCTACTGCGCTGTTTGTTTTGAAGCACCCTGTATACATATACAGTCAACCCTGGTTAAACCGGACTAATTGGGGGGTGGTCTGGTTTAGCCGATTGTCCGATTTATCCGATATGCCTGTATATGGTCTATATTATACAGGAATAATCACCTTAATAAGGCCTATATACATTGCACTATATACATTGCACTATATACTATACTGTATATTACTTAAAAATAGTTAACCTGTGAGGATAAAGAAATTATTGTACAGTTGGTAGGCCGTGTTGTGTTTAGCGCTCCGGCTCGGAAGGAAACCGGTCAGTTTCCTTTACCACGGATGATGTCCATCTTATCCGATATCCGGGCTAACGGGGTCCGGTTTAACGAGGGTCGACTGTATTTCCCCTAAGTGAAAGTCCCCGAAGCCTGTATGCTTAGCGGCAGCTTACGCCGAGATTGAAAGTTTAAAACTTTGTAAATCGACATTAAAATTAACTAATATGTAATCTTAGTGTCGGTCGTTTAAACAATTATCAGTGTATAATATTTATAAGTGTATATGAATGGGATTTAGAATATTTATTATGTAATAAACTGGTTTTTAAAGTGTAATAAAAGCATGTTTAATGAGTAACAATATAGAGTTTATTTTTACTCCATATTTTGCTTTTGGTACAGCAAATTTACACTAGATCAGTACAAAATTGTTGCATAATAATTGATAATTTTCTTCATGGCAAAAACAGTTACCCGTAGATGTACTAACATGGCACGACGACGGCAACAATGCTGACAATAATCACACAACCGCCAATACTGTTCACGACGATGATGGCGACAAAGGTAACAATGCTGACAATAATCACACAACCGCCAGTACTGTTCACAACGTTGATGGCAACGAAGGTAACAATGCTGACAATAATCACACAGCCACTGCTAACGATGATGATGATGCTGGCGACGTCTCTTCACCTGGATGCTGAACAGTTTTTGCATTTTCACACTGTTGTAAGACTTTCTCCATCAGATTACGCAAGTTCATCTCGTAGGAAGTGACGCAGTCGTGTTTCAATAACTGTTTCACGATGCACGCATACGGTTTGCAAACATTCTTCCAATCGACATTAGTAGACGGGTCCACCTCCTCTTTAGTCAATGTTAAATCTACTGCAAAACTTGCGCAGATGCTAGAATAAAGCTGCAGAAGCATTTGAGGTATTTCCGAGCACTTCCAGATTTCGTTAACCAAGTTTCCGAGCAAATTCTGCCTCCCGCAATTGGTCAGCAGGCTGTTCGTCCAGCTAAGTAACTCGGTCGTGTTTCGAGATTCAAACCTTTGTTTACTTACACAAAGTAGGCACCACTCTAACACAGCCACCACACGTTTCTCGATAGCTTGTTTCGATGATGCAACAGTATTTTCATTTAATCTCGTCGTTGTCGACAAATTGGAGGCTTCCATCAGGTTTAGAATGTCCGTAACATTTGGCGAAGGATTGGAGGGTCTCTCGGAAGTCATCGGCATCTCGGCGAGAGGATTCCAGGAAAGAATTACGTCGACAATATCGCGATTGCATCCTTCGGTGATTCCAGGCGGACTTTTTCTTCCCTTTCCCACGTTATCCTACAGGAAAGGTTAAAATGCGGATTATTACGAAGCTGAAATGGTGACAACGGTCACGAAAGTAAAAACAGCAGCAACAACAACAACAAAAGCAATAGCAACGACAACAGCAACAGCAAAAATAACAACAGCACCAGTGACAACAGCAGCAATAGCAACAACAATAGCAGTGGCAACAATAACGACAACAGCAACAACAATACCAAGAATCATATTTAAGTTATTTTCGTGGTGGATAAATAAAAACACTTTACATAGATTAGTTCTGTCTGGTGACAGCAACAATAACAGTAACAGCAGAAATAGCAACGATAACAGCAACAGCAAAAATAGCAACGGCACCAGCAGCAGCAACAACAACAACAGCAGCAGCAATAAGGGCAACAGCAAAAATAACAACAGCACCAGTAACAACAACAGCAGCAGCAACAGCAACAACAATAGCAGTGGCAACAATAACGACGACACCAACAACGCCAACAATCATGTTTAAAAGTTATTTTCAAGGTAGATAAATAAACAAGAACACATTACATAGATTATTTCTACCTGGTGACAGCAACAATAACAGTAACAGCAGAAATAACAATGAGAACAGCAACAGCAGAAATGGCAACAACAACAACGACAGTCACAAGCACAACGGTACCAAGAATCATTATTTAAAGGTATTTTGACAGTAGATAATAAATCTAAACACATCAGAGAGAGAATTTCCGTTTTTAACCGTCCACCAGGTATAGTAACAAGAAATACCATTTTAAAAGTTCTTAATGTGACCGCCGCTTCGGATGCTGCGAACCCGCAACTTCGGGAGAACACACGAGATGTTGAAAAACGTACTTATTGATTAGCATTAATTATAATTACCACTCTGGCATTCAGTAATAATGAACGGCACGAGAATTTCATTAGCAGATATTTTTCAGCCATTTTTTGCAAAAGTTATACCCCTGAGATGTGGACAACGGGAATGGGCCATGGGTGGTGCTGACTATGGATAGATAGCCCGTTCAGCCCTGCGTGTAGTAGGCATATTTAGAATTTGCGAGAGGGCCACGGTGTCCCGCAACGGGCGTTTTCTCGGGCCCAAATCGCGATTTTTTCGAAATGTTGGTCAAACAGATTGCAGAAAAAACGTTCTAGCGGCGCCTGGTGGGACTCTCGGAAGGAGATACATAGCTCTTTAGAAAGAGGAAGGACAGGGCTACACGATGATGTGGGCTATATTTTATTACACGTCCACCAAGAGGAGTGCCGATGAGTTAATTAGATGTTCTATTTTCGGCAATTTTCGCTTAGAAAACTGCTGACGCAAAGCCATTGTTCTTACGTCATCCATTATATTCTGCTTATAACCTTATAACTTTAATTCAGTAAAAGTTGCTACTGGCTTTGCGCTATAAATCAGGACTATGTAGGATGTTCGCGTATTTTTGATTATAAGTGTATTTATACGCAAAATTTTTTGCAGGGCCTTTGCTAGTTAGAAATAATGCTGCTTAAAAATTACAACACACCATTGCAAGTAACTGCAGCAAAACATTTAATTACGCTAGTTTTCAATTTTCGTACGCAATTGCTCTCTTTTTACTAGTGAATGACTATTTGGAAATAACACGGGTGTGGTAAATCCTCGCTTGAAGATGCTGATGCGGTCCAGCAAAAAAACGACGATAAGTGAAACTTTGTTAAACGAAGCCAAGACTTCCGCAGAGAGTGACGTAAAAGAATTGAGTTACGTTTCGGAGGCAAAAATGAAACTAAATGTTTAATGATCTTGCTGATGAATTTCTTTCTGCTTTCTTGATACCACCTATATATCTTACTCATCTAGACGTGTAAGCTTAACCCTTTTAGTCCCAAATTATTTTTTTAATAAGAAAAAATTTTGGTTTGGTACTTTTGTTCAGTATGTCCATCTTGTTTGCACGTAATAATTATTTTTTCTACCTGTGCCCGCGTGCTAAATATAGCCTGTATCCCACGGGATACATTGGGATTCAATGGAAGCATAAAATGTGCTTCATTTTGCAACTGCTGATCATTTTTTAAAGTATTTAAGACATTTAGTATGCATGCTATGCTGATCTGTACAAAGTCCTTTCTAAAGTACTGTACCTTGCACAGTTTTTTATGCTATGTAGATTTTCTAGTTTGCCATTTTATCACCATTTTTAGTCTATTGTTATTGGCTTAAATCAAAGTAACTATTAAATGACTGTCAGTTCTAAAATTTTATTAATTTTAAAGGCAGAAAAAATTCTCGTATCCCACGGGATACAACGGGAATGAAAGGGTTAAGCAGGGGTTAAACAAGAAAGACTGCAGCAAAGTCAAAGCCAACCCCTGACGCGACATTGGGTTTTTATCTAGGAACTCTGGTTGCTATGACAACAGGCAGTCTTGTAATCTAGGAACTTAATCTAGGATGTTGCCATGGTAACCTGCTTACCGAGACGTCGTGCTCGACGTTCAACTTTTTCAATGTCAACTCAAGTTCCAGTTGGCGATGGACTCTATACTGGAGACGAAGCAAAGTGACGAGCTGTTGATAGTTGGGCGAAACTCGTCCGGGAGAAATCCTGAATACAAACAAACACACGTGAAAGCTTTATTTCAATACATCATTCTAATAATAGCATTCTAATGTTAACATTGTATAATGATGTGATAGACCCACAAGCATCGTCCCAGAGAGAAATGGTTAAAAGTACAAGAAAATACACGACACTTTAAATTTGTGCAGAGCTCCTGGGTTCAAATCCAGGCTTCTCACGACTTTTTCACATTTTTTCCGTAACATACTAACATCGCATAATGATGTGATAGACCCACAAGCATCGTCCCAGACAGAAATGGTTAAAACACAAGAAAATATACGAGACTTTAAATTTGTGCAGAGCTCCTGGGTTCAAATCCAGGCTTCTCACGACTTTTTCACATTTTTTCCGTAACGTACTTACTAACATCGCATAATGATGTGATAGACCCACAAGCATCGTCCCAGACAGAAATGGTTAAAACACAAGAAAATATACGAGACTTTAAATTTGTGCAGAGCTCCTGGGTTCAAATCCAGGCTTCTCACGACTTTTTCACATTTTTTCCGTAACGTACTTACTAACATCGCATAATGATGTGATAGACCCACAAGCATCGTCCCAGACAGAAATGGTTAAAACACAAGAAAATATACGAGACTTTAAATTTGTGCAGAGCTCCTGGGTTCAAATCCAGGCTTCTCACGACTTTTTCACATTTTTTCCGTAACGTACTTACTAACATCGCATAATGATGTGATAGACCCACAAGCATCGTCCCAGACAGAAATGGTTAAAACACAAGAAAATATACGAGACTTTAAATTTGTGCAGAGCTCCTCGGTTCAAATCCAGGCTTCTCACGACTTTTTCACATTTTTTCCGTAACGTACTTACTAACATCGCATAATGATGTGATAGACCCACAAGCATCGTCCCAGACAGAAATGGTTAAAACACAAGAAAATATACGAGACTTTAAATTTGTGCAGAGCTCCTGAGTTCAAATCCAGGCTTCTCACGACCTTTTCACATTTTTTCCGTTTGTGTGAGTATCATAAATTTATTAATTGTTGGATTCATTCCCTCCTAAATTAAGAATCTTGAATTTAAGATTTCGAAGAAATAAAATCACATGTTAATAAACACCGGAAGCTGTTTGTGTTCCTTTTAAATCAAATTCTCCCTTCTTGAAGCTGCTGCCACCAAGTGACTACAGTTGTCTCCAGAATTTCCTCAATTTACAAAGATCTAGTACAAAATTTGTAATTAACATTAATAACGTTAGGTTAACTGAGAGTTAATTTTCTCATTATTGCTCTGTCCGCTACGCCGTCCTACACACATGCTAATTATAGGCCTGCATGCAGTATAAAAGGGGTTAAAAATTGGCTTAACCATTATTTAACCACTTCGGATACCTCGCCCTCCCAGAAAATTTTTGCACGTGAAGTGGCAAAATGAAATAACTTTGCGTGGAAATTGTTTTAGGGCAGAATTAAAAATTCCCTTAACTTCTGCTTTAAATCAAATTCTTTACGAAGTTACTGGCAGATGGTAATGGAGGGTACGTACTTTTCGTAAGCCGATACGACTTTGTTCTGCTTCTTCATGACCAGTGACAATGTCTCCAGATACAAACTCCACGTGGATTCATCTATTGCGGATCTAGAAAACAAGACCCGTTCGTTACGCATATTAACAATACAATTTTGTTGACTTTGTCAATAAACAACAAGACGATCAAACACCTGTTTTGACAATCTGCCAACAGGTAGTAGCACAAATCTATTTTAGTTATTAATACCAAGCGATAAAATTTTACTAGAAGTCAACCATGAGCCACTCAACAATAACTAAAAAAAATTTTTGTGTAATGCAAGGAAAAATGACACGTCTGATATGTTAAACTGCAAGATGTGTTGCAAACTGAAAAGAGTGAACTAATATTTAGTAAAGTGAGCTTCAATGCCTTTATAACGGGCAGCACTGCTATACGTAAAACAATCTCATCGGATGGTGCTGCCATCCCATAGGATTATTGGTAATCTTTTTTGCTCGCTTGTTTTTGCGTTCAGTGAAAAAATGCATAGCGTCCTGGCTGGATGCTATCATTCGTGTTTCTGAGATTTTGTTACGTTATGAGAATCTCCGATGAACGTATTATGGACTGCCAGCACTTCATCAGCGCTAGACTTGTTGCTGAAGCTGAGCCAGTTGCTACTACATCAGCTGATTCGCACAGTAAATCAGCTAGCTCGGCTGCAGCTGAGTCAGTTGCTACTACATCAGCTGACTCACACAGTAAATCAGCTAGCTCGGCTGAAGCGGAGTCAGTTGTTACTAGATGAGTTGACTCGCACAGTAAATCACCTAGCTCGGCTGAAGCTGAGTCACTTGCTACTACATCAGCTGACTCGCACAGTATATCACCTAGCTCGGCTGAAGCTGAGTCACTTGCTACTACATGAGTTGACTCACACAGTATATCACCTAGCTCGGCTGAAGCTGAGTCAGTTGTTACTAGATGAGTTGACTCGCACAGTAAATCACCTAGCTCGGCTGAAGCTGAGTCACTTGCTACTACATCAGCTGACTCGCACAGTATATCACCTAGCTCGGCTGAAGCTGAGTCACTTGCTACTACATGAGTTGACTCACACAGTATATCACCTAGCTCGGCTGAAGCTGAGTCAGTTGTTACTAGATGAGTTGACTCGCACAGTAAATCACCTAGCTCGGCTGAAGCTGAGTCACTTGCTACTACATCAGCTGACTCGCACAGTATATCACCTAGCTCGGCTGAAGCTGAGTCACTTGCTACTACATGAGTTGAGTCACACAGTATATCACCTAGCTCGGCTGAAGCTGAGTCACTTGCTACTACATGAGCTGACTCACACAGTAAATCAGCTAGCTCGACTGAAGCTGGGTCACTTGCTACTACATCAGCTCACTCACACAGTAAATCAGCTAGCTCGACTGAAGCTGGGTCACTTGCTACTACATCAGCTCACTCACACAGTAAATCAGCTAGCTCGACTGAAGCTGGGTCACTTGCTACTACATCAGCTCACTCACAGAGTAAACCAGCTAGCTCGACTGAAGCTGGGTCACTTGCTACTACATCAGCTCACTCACAGAGTAAACCAGCTAGCTCGACTGAAGCGGAGTCAGTTGCTACTGCATCAGCTGACTCACACAGTAAATCAGCTAGCTCGGCTGAAGCTGAGTCAGTTGGTACTGCATCAGCTGACTCACACAGTAAATCAGCTACCGCGGTTAAAGCTGATTCACACAGTAAATCAGCTAGCTCGGCTGAAGCTGAGTCAGTTGGTACTACATTGGCTGACTCACACAGTAAATCAGCTAGCTTGGCTCAATAGATTAATTTGGAGCACCTGAAAAGGGCGTGTTTTTCTTAATTTTATCCAATTATATTACCTATAGATGCTTGAGATTACCTGATCCAACAAATAGCATGATTGGATAGCCGAGATAATCCTGAATAGAACAGTACCTAATTTGTAATGAGTTAGTTATGTCTGTGTTCATACAGTAGCAGAAAAGTTCTACTTTGAATGGTGCGATGTGAAGGAGGTAAATCATCGTTTCAATTTTAGAAATTACAGTCGAGCCTCGTTATCTCGCCCCTCGTTATGCCGCCAAACTCGTCTCTCGCCATAGAAAGTACCAGGACGGATTTCCTCCTCGCCACGACATGCTAGGATGAGTGCTTACGTAAACTATATTCGTTATGTCGCCAAACAGACAAACTCAGAGGTGAATCGATCAATACTGTACATATACCGCGTGTCGATCAATATAACCGCTGTATGTAGACAATGCTGCTGTACTCGATAGACAGACATAATTAATCTAGTGTGTGTCTCCCCAGGATTAGATTAGGAGTGCAGTGGTTGGTTAATGTACAGAGAAACTAAAGCGTCACCGATATCCTTACTGTATAACACCAAAGCTGCGTTGAAGTTTGAGTTTCCACAAAGTGTGAGCAACTTTACACAAGCGACGATATTCAAGGATTGTGTTTGATTAAACGTCGTGTTGACTGCTTGCGTGTATCATCAATGAAACAGTCGTCTCTTCTGAATTATTTCAGTCGTCAGTAACTCATTTGTGAACATTTCTAAATCTTTTGCTAAGTTTATTGCATTTAAGTGTATACTCTAAAAATGTTTTTTAAATAAAAAAGTAACATTCTAAGATTATTTTTATGACATTTTTTCATTTCTGATTTAATATTGATTGGTATCATAATGCGAAATATATTTTATATGTACATAGAGGAACACTATGTTAATCAACTATTATGTGTATACATATAGACAAACTTCGTTATATTCCCGTCATCTCGCCTCTCGCCAAAAATTTGCCCTAGGCGGACAGCGGCGAGATAACGAGGCTAGACTGTACTCTCTTTTGTGACAATTCACAACAAAGCCGTGGAACTGCTATACATCAGAGACAGCCTACAAGTAACAGTAACTCGGAAACTGTTGACTAAAACAATACCTGTCCAAGATGTTGACGAAACTCAGTAACACCTGGGCCATTTCGGAGCACGTGTAAGGATTTGCTGTGATTCTGTCATGTTTCGCAATTCGATGCAACAGATCCACAATGCACTGCAGTCTTTCCAAGCTGGTACTAGAACAATAGAGAAGCTCGAAAATATTTTTTCACGTACGAAAAAAGTTATGAACGAAAAATAAAATTACGAACATAATTCATTATACGCATATATCCTACATATGACCGCAGATAAACAAGCTTATCAACGTTTATATGCAGGGCACTTTATTTATGACTTTAGTCATAAATTGCATAAATAGCTTATTTAATACTAATTTCAGATTTTATTTATGACTATTTATGACGTGTCAAATTTTGACCAAAAATGCCATCCTGAGCTAAAAGAAATACATATTTTTAATCAGAATCTTGTATTTTGCCTTTCTTCGTTCTTCATTACATTAAAATGTAATAAAAATGTCTACTTTCATCATTCCAAGGCCTGAAGTTTCTCGTATTGTTTTGCATGCAGGCATCCCTCCAGACTGAAATCCGTGATCGTGTTTATAATAATTATAGTATCGGTTTTAATTTGTTTAGGATGACCTATAAAATTACTGCTCATAAAAATCAATCTATTAATTAATTCGTACAGTCACAATTCGTAGCCACAATTAGTACAAGTAAATAATGTATTTTTTTAAATATCGATTTTAAATTTAATGTTGGAAAATACTATTGGCTATTACATCTTTCTAGGGAACCGTCACGTATGTTTTCTAATTAAAATTACATTAAGCAAAATAACTAAACAAGAAAAACAGTTAAATTTTAATGACAATGAAGCAACAAATTCTCCCAAAGATAAAATATGCTCAAATTCTAGCAGACGGCATTATTCTTATTTCTTGAGGATGAGGCAGTAAGGCACGGGAAACGCTTGCGGCAAACTCGAGCTAAAACCTACACCCAAGCCATTGACTTACGCCGCTTAGGGGTAAGCATCGAAGTTCGGTTCGATTCGAATTCGAAAGTCACAAATTCGGTTCGATTCGAATTCGCTTTCTGGTAGAGAATGCTCACCCCTAACGCCGCTAGGATGAGAAAGGCACTGAAATGAACGTGCAAAGAAAAGAATTAGAAGTGTAGATTTCTGTTATTGTGCAGAGCGTAGGTTTGAGGCGGCAGAACTTTAGGACATTAAAATAGGTAAGCTGTCTTTAATTCAAATTTTCGATGGAACGACAACGATTCTGTCGGTGCCTATTTATTTTTTCGCGGTAACGCGCTCATTTACTTTTTATTATTTAGGTTGCTTCTAGACGAGTTAATGACAGATAAACGCATCAGTTAGACAGTCTCAGTTACTGTGTTAGTCCACCAAACAGTCACGCGCAAGCTTCTTATGGACTGCCTGTGTGTGTGGGAGAGAGAGAGAGAGAGAGAGACGGTGGAAACAGTTTTCTGTACTGAATTTTTTGTTCCATTCATCGGGAAATGATTATTTTTCTTTCGTTATTTATGACAAATTTGAAATCTTATTTATGACTATTTATGACTATTTTGCAAGAAAAGTCATAAATAAAGTGCCCTGTTTATATGTGCTAAGAAGTTTGATTTATGATGCACTGAAAGCAAGACTAGCAATTCATTTCAGAGCGGAATACAGCTCAGATGAACTAAGATTTGTGTGCTTGCATAGTAAAATCTTTCATAAGTCGGCAATTAAGCTTTTCTAGTTATTCACATATCTTGAATCTCCATTTCATGAGGATCATTTTGATACCAAGTTCATCGCTCTATGTTATTTCTAATTTGAGATAATCCATGTTGAAGTTGAGGTGCAGGCTACGCACTGAAAAACATAATCTTGAGAAAATCACTGTCAAAGTCAGCCATTGTTCTAGTTAATCACATATCCTGAATTTACATTTCATGAGGATCATTTTGATACCAAGTTCATCGCTCTATGTTATTTCTAATTTGAGATAATCCATGTTGAAGTTGAGGTGCAGGCTACGCACTGAAAAACATAATCTTGAGAAAATCACTGTCAAAGTCAGCCATTGTTCTAGTTAATCACATATCCTGAATTTACATTTCATGAGGATCATTTTGATACCAAGTTCATCGCTCTATGTTATTTCTAATTTGAGATAATCCATGTTGAAGTTGAGGTGCAGGCTACGCACTGAAAAACATAATCTTGAGAAAATCACTGTCAAAGTCAGCCATTGTTCTAGTTAATCACATATCCTGAATTTACATTTCATGAGGATCATTTTGGTACCAAGTTCATCGCTCTATGTTATTTCTAAGCTGAGATAATCCATGTTGAAGTTGAGGTGCAGGCTGCACACTGAAAAACATAATCTTGAGAAAATCACCGTTAAAGTCAGCCATTGTTTTTTGACGCGCCTTCTACAAAACACTTAGCAACTGCACAAGTTTTGGTTGCTACGGACTCTGCAAGAACACAATGAAGTTATGTTTCATTCCAGTAGATGGAACATTCTTCTGACGTTTACCAGAGCCGGAAAATCTTACAAATGTCAATTTTATTAGAATTTTCACCACTTACATGTATTCAGGGCCGGAACTAGATGTGGCAAGCAGGGGGGGGGGCGCAAAAATTTTCTGGGGGGCGAGGTATCCGAAGTGGTTAAATAATGGTTAAGCCAATTTTAACCCCTTTTATACTGCTTGCAGGCCTATAATTAGCGTGTGTAGGACGGCGTAGCGGACAAAGCAATAATGAGAAAATTAACTCTCAGTTAACCTAACGTTTTTAATGTACCTCTAACTAAATTGTTATTTACAGAAATTTATCACACACAAGTTTTAAGAAAATAATACACTAAAGCTACCAAACATTTTTTTACCTAATTCTAATTCATATTGAAAATGATTACATGCGAACTGTGCAATTTTCACTGCAAAAAAATTATTTGTCCGATTTTGCAGGGGGGGCGCAAATTTTGACAACGGGGGCGCCCCCTCGCTCCCCCTAGTTCTGCCCCTGCATGTATTCCCATTGCTAATACACTTGCTATCTTCAAACATTATTCCGGTTGTTATTACGCTATCATTCATGATAATTAATAGTTTTTATACAAACCAAGAACACGTGCAGTTAAGTGATTTCAAACTCTGAGGCTCAGAAAGATAATTTTGCCTCAAATACGTTTCCACAAATTTCTTAGAACGATAATAAAAGAAGGAGCCCTTTACTTTGTCTGGCTCACAGATTCTCTGTCAGGAGTGAACTTCAAATAATAATCCTGCAAAATATCTTACCCATCTAGGCACATCTTATGTTTGATGTTGCTTAACTACTGCAGCAAGCTCTTTTAAGTGCCAAAAATTATCACTTTGTCTGGCTCACAGATTCTCTGTCAGGAATGAACTTCAAATAATAATCCTGCAAAATATCTTACCCATCTAGGCACATCTTATGTTTGATGTTGCTTAACTAGTGCAGGAAGTTCTTTTGAGTGCCAAAAATTATCAATAAGTCTAGATTCTAAATCGTCAATAAGTCTCATAACTTTTTTTAATTTATAATTTTTAAGGCAATTTTTCTCATACCTACTTCAAGGATATTAGCTCACCTTTTTATCTTACATCATTCTCTATTCTTTTTTTGCCAACCAATGCAAAAACCTGGTTTCACCTGAATGCAGATCTACATAACATGATCTATGATCTATGAAAAGCGGAATTATTTTCAGTGTTTGTGTGTCTGTTCGCTTGTTCGATGTGTTCGGTTTGTTCATTTGCAGTACCAGTACCCGATTCTGTTAAAAAAATTTGTTATTGCAGTTCAGAATTCTTTTTAATATGTAACTAGCAAGGTCGTGCAAAGTAATTTGCTTATGAATACACGTATGATCAAAAATACGCAAAAATTACACCTAGTGTTTGTTTATCTACCTAACGCAAAGCCAGTAGCAGCAGCAGCAGCTTTTACTGAATTAAAGTTATAAGGTTATAGGCAGAGTATAATGGATGACGTCAGAACAATGGCTTTGCGTCAGCAGTTTTCTAAGCGAAAATTAAATTATGACATCTGGAAAAAGACAATGGATAAAAATGTTAAACAATGTCACAGTGTTGCTAATTATATATAGCATTATAGTTCTATACCTATACAGTAGGTCTGGAAATCATTTTCACAGCATTGTGTGAAGTCAAAGAATGTGAAGAAAACAATGAGCAGGCATGGAATGTCTACCTAGCTAGCTTAAATAAAGCTCAAATTTGGAGGAGAATTAAAAAAGTGGAGAAAGAAGGATATCACAAGACGATGCAGAATTGATCAGTTGAGCTGTTCTTGTATTACTGTTGTAGCACACAGTGGAATGTTGATTTGACATACTTTGCATTACTCAAAGCAGCATTCTTTATTCAAGACAAAATGCATTTCATCGTGCGTGATCATGTTAGCCGTACTTTCACTGGCAAAGCTGTGGCTAGTATTTTGCACAATATTGTACTTACCACGATAGTTTTTCTTAGTTTTGTAGTCTTGACTTCAACAACAGATATAAGTCGGTGTGATGACGTTATGAGACCATCGTATCATATGCTTATAAGCGACAGATATTCTTATACAACCCAATTCTACAGAGGTAAAGTACCAGGTATTACTTTTCAACATCTATTCTTCACGCTAAAGTCAGACCCAGGCAATCTGATTAAGGTGTTCATTCCAAGAAATCACAAATACGCATTCGGCGCAAGTCTTAAAATGTCTTTAGAAGACTATATCAGAGAACAAGGTATCCCACAAACCTTCACCTGGAAGGCGATAGTCGAATGCCAGTCAGTCCTACGACAACATGAAAAGTCTGACATAACATTGACTGTTAAGATAGATTCAGCGAACGTGTACCCACCAAGAGCAGCACCAGAAACACGAGATAGATATCCTGTTTCAGAAGAAACTGAGATTGGAACAATGTTAGCAAGTTTTGTGGTGCTAGATGATGATAAGACAGCCCCAAGCTATTATTTTTCAGAGTGTTTCATCGACGACAAAAATTCCCCATTTAAAGCAGAAGCAAAAAGGGGTACCAACAATTGTGACATTTTCTTGCAAAAGGAACTAGATTATGAGCAGCAGTCGCAGTATAATGTCACAGTTACGATGCGTGATGCAGGCAAGATTCCAAATGAAGGCACACATGTATTCACTTTCGATGTAGCAGATGTCCATTTCAATCCTGTATTTGATGCAGAAATGTATTACGCCACTATAAAAGACAATGACCCAGTAGGGACGATAATAAATGTCAAGCCAAACAGAATTTCTGCCGTCGACGGCGAATCGGGAAAAAGTGATGAACACATAAGATACAACCTGGAAATTGGTGGCAAACCTTTTCAGTTTGTCAATGCAGACAATAAAAAAACGTCAAAGGAAAGTGTAGGGGATATAAAAATAATAGGAAAGATAACAGAACGTGAGTATTTCCTGCCGGTCAGAGCCACTTACGTGAAGGATAGCGAACCCGAGCACTACACTGCAATGACAGGCATACATATTGAAGTGCATGTTGTAGGACCTCCCCCTAAATATACTAAAAATTTGTACAAAGCTACAGTTGTGGAAAGTCTTCCAATACGAAGGCCCGTATTGATTTTGAAAGCTGAAGACTTATCCCGGAAATTGATCCCATGGTTTTTTTATAGTCTGAAGAGTATTAAAGACAACGCCAGCAGTCTAGCTAGTCTAGCTATGTTTACAGTGGAGCGTTATACTGGTAACGTAAGAGTTACGAGAAAACTGACTCCAGGAGTCCATGCTTTTATTGCACAGGCTGCAAATGAATATGGATCGACCTTCGCTGACATTGAGATAACCGTTTTGGCAGAAACAACCAATAAAGAGAACCCAAAGTTCTCGAAGGACTTTTATTCCTTCGATTTTGCAAAAACCGCTTCGGCCAGTGATGGTGCTGCAGTAAGCGCAAAACCTGCAGATGTCGTTAAGTTCAGAATACTTACTATGCACGAGTACTTTGTCATCAAGTCTCCTCAGCAGGGAATCGGCGTCATTACAAGCACGGATATGATGAAAAAAAGTTTGCCGGTGGGAAAATACAGATTCGTTGTTCTTGCCTGCATAGATGGAGATGCAGCAATTGGTGAAGATGACTTGTGCAGTGCAGTTGAAGCAGAGGCCAATGTAGTAAACGACACCAATGATTGGATAGAGGCACTGCATCATGATTCAACGTGTGACATGAACGAAGTTCTCATACTCATGGTTTTTGCGTTGGTTTTGTTTGGTATCGTATGCATCCTAATCTACATGATTATCATGCAGCAGCGATACAAAATGGGAACCTGACTCTAGTAGTCTATTGTTTGCTGCCAACTTCAATAATTGTTACCTTTGAATGTTATAATAATTTTTTACACACAATTTCCTGTCTTTTACTTTTTTAAAAGAAAGTTTTAATTTTTTCTTGCACATTTTGCTATTTGTTTTCTTTTTTTAAAGGAATGTTATAATTTTTTCATGCACAGTTTTTAGTCTTGTATCTTTTTTTAAAAAATGTTATGTTGCACTTTAAACTTGTACTGTACTTGTACAGATACACAATAAAATTCTATAAAAGTATTTTTTATGGAAGTGTGTAATTGTTGACAAAGTTCCAGGTAGTCAGAATATAAGATAACAAATTAAAGAAATTAAAGATAACAATACGTATCACTAAGTATCGATTATCATATCAATACTAAAAATTTTTTATCGTTGTCGTATAAACGTTTTTCTTAATAATATTTTTTATGCACAATTTTTGGCTTGTTACTTTTTTAAAAGAACATTTTAATTTTTCCTTACACATTTTGCTGTTTGTTTTCCTTTTTAAAAGGAATGTTATAATTTTTTCATGCATGCTTTTCTGTCAGTTTTCTTTTTTTAAAGGAATGTCATGTTGCGCTCTAAAAACTTGTAGTGTACTCAGTTACACAATAAAATTCTATAAAGTGTAATTTTTGGCAAAGTTCCAGCTAGTCAGAATAAGAATGAACTAGGTGGTTTAAAGACAATAGGAGCAATTGTGATCTGTGAGTTTCGATACCAAGTTGCTCAGTAAAACTTTGAATTTATTTTATTTTTTATTTATTTATCATTATTATCACATTCAGTACAATACAAAGCACACATTGACATCAAAATTATTACACCTACTATATTAAATTGTTATGTTTCATACACTATCGTTATCATAAAATATTAATTGTACTGCAGTGGGCTAGAGAAGCAAAGGCTTGTATAAGCCCACTGTCATGTGAACCAGATAAAAAAATGTATGAGTGAACAAAAAAAGAACTGGGCGAAAGGTCAGATTACACAGGAAGGGTAGAAGGATGTGTTAGGGGAAACGGTAGGAAGAAAGATAATAGATTGCGCTATGTTGACATCAGCTCTAACGATTTATCAATGATGCCTTGTTTTGCATAATCTGTACCAGGATTGTGGTATGACTGCTGCAGTAGGTGTGGGAAATTAGGAAGTGTTGTACTTGTTGAGAATCATTGCTCTGTATTTCTTTTTAAACTTTTGAATTGGCTGAACAGTTTTTAATTCATCATTTATGTCAAAGCCTTGGACCAACATTTGCAATGAATTGCAATGAATACATAAGGAATAGGGACGATAATGATAACAATACGTATCATTAACTATCGATTGTCGTATCGATACCAAAAATTCGTTTTTATCATTATCGTACCTATATTTGTCTAGAATGTCCTCATCACATTGAATTTAGTATGAATCGCTTTCTTTTATAAAAGAGTTTTTCTTTGCTTTTCCATTTGTGTGTGGTAATTAGGGAAGAAAAGTGAAAAAGAGTTATATCATCATCATCATCATCATCCATCCATCCATCATCATCATATGCCCGTTACATCAGTTGTAGACACTGGGCAGGCAGAATTCTGAAATCTGCCTTCAAAGACAGGTAAACACAGCAGTTAATCCAGCAAAAAATTATACACTGCGATGCCAGTGGCTTGTCAGCACCACTTCCATTTCAATAAAGACTCGGTCATTCTTCCTACAATAGCGGAAGTCTTCAGTCGGTTTAATAACGTGCGTGGATGTGAAGTGTCCTATTTTAGAGGCATTTTCCCAGTTATGCACTGGCATAAATAAACTGACATTAATAAAAATAAATTGAACTTCGCAAAACTCAAATCCACCCGGACAGGAAAAAAGCTTTTGAGTTAAGCAGTGTTGACCATTTTGCAGTATGAAAACTCTTAACCCTCCTCTAGATGGTAAGATAAATAGAAGGCGGAAAATCAACCCTTCTATACATAAACAACGAGATTTGATGACAATTGCATAAATAATAACAAATTATGTAGTGAAACACGATTTTTGATGTTACAAAAGGACTAGTACACAACACTATTAAACAATATGACAGTGTCGCTACCAAAGTCTTGCAGTTTGTATATAGTTCAATTATTCAATCAGCCGGAAGACGATACTGTTTTTGAGTTGTAGTAAACTTTATTTTTCTAGAATATAAATTGCTTTTTGAGTACGGCAAGGTAAATTACATGTATTTTGATTAAATGGACCATATTTTTATTCAAGTTATATATTTTGAGTCTAGCGATGTTTTTGTAGGAAAATGAAAGATTTTATCAGTTCTGCTGAAATTCCTTGCGTTAGGAGAAAGAATGGGTTATGCGATTTTGAGTTATACTGAGTTTACTGTGGTCTTGAATAACATACTTCTAAAAGTCTTTGACGACATACTAGAAGTTTGGGGGGGGGGGGGTTAGTATACACTCTGAGAAAATCAACTCGCTAACTGGTGATGGTATTAGAGGTTATGAAAAGAGGTGAAACAAGCAAAACAAACATGGTGGGTGCGGGCTAAAAACACAGTTAGATTTACTGACAGGTTAGATGGGCTGGCACACTCATGGTAGAAACAGCAGAGGGTGCTAGTGCTCGGAAGTGATTTCTCTGATATCCGATGGAAGTTTGTTCCACAAATGTATTGCTCTTCGGTAGGATTATGAATAAATAGTGACCCTTACTGATGGCTGAACAAATTTGTTGTTATCATTGAGAGATGCAGCGGTGTAAGTTGGTAAATTTATACCTATCCTGTGATGCACTATATCATGAAAAATGTTTAGTATCGTTTGTTGGCATCTAATTTCTAGTGTTTCCCACCCGAGTTTGAAGATCATCTTGGATACTCCAGCATTTCTGGTATATTCATTATTCTCTGTTATACGTAGTGATAAATCTATGCGTAATCTACCTATCTTTAGCAGTTCATATGTTATTATTTTTTATGACTAAGCATACACAAGAGAACTTTGTCGTAGATTACATGTATCTAAACATTAATTGGGTAACAGAGTGAAAAATACAGTATTGCAGTGCCCTGAAAGGCTCGTTACAATAACAAGTCACATATTCATCATTTTTATCGTTCGAAAAAATTTATCGCGTCGTTTGATATCATCTGAAAAACAGATTTACGTTTTCATATCGTTGGGTTGGAAGAAGTAACGTATCACTGAGTTTGTATCGTTTAACATCCCCGATAAGGTTGCCTAGTAAATCACCTGAACACTGCACACGTACAATAAGCCTTTTCACTGTTCCAGTGATTGGACGCAAAAAGGTCAAAGGTTAAGTGTACCAGACGTTACATTTGTGTACAGTTGACAATGCCTGGCAGCCCATGCTGTTGTAATACTATCTGTTTTAATCTAGGTATCTAGCTAGAACCTCACCCAGTGCATTTTATCTTGTTCCCAAGAAAGATCCTGCTAGTAAATCACGCTTATTAAGTGAAGTCCACGCAAAACAACTGACGTTACTGAACTGATGCAGCAGACGGCTTTGCCTTGCCTGCACATCACGTGATGGTGTTGCGTGTGCGCGCAACAAAACTGCGAAAACGCTTATTAAGTAAATTTAATTTGCGAACCTTTTTGCAGCCAGTCCGTGCAGGAAAGTCAACAGGCTGTGCTCACACACCAAGTACAACACAACTGATTTGATTTCAATAGCATTTTTCAATATCTGCCACGCCAATGTCTGGAAAGAAAATGAATTAAACAATGTGATGCTGTTCAAATCAGACCAAATTCTTTTGAAGATGAAAACTTTCTGAGAAAGACAAACTGGGAATTGAACCGGGAATTTACACAGGAAAAGTTCGTTTTCAGTGCAAAAGTTTTTGCATTTTGCTTATCCACACACTTAGTAAATCAAATCAAGCTTCACTGATGACCAAAATGATAACTCTGCATTTCTAACAAAATAAGCTAGTCTACTGCATTTCTAACAAAAGAAGCCAGTGTACTGCATTTCTAACAAAAGAAATCAGTCAACAGTATTTCTAACAACAGAAGCCAGTCTACTGTATTTCTAACAAAAGAAATCAGTCTACAGTATTTCTAACAACAGAAGCCAGTCTACAGTATTTCTAACAACAGAAGCCAGTCTACTGTATTTCTAACAAAAGAAGCCAGTTTACTGTATTTCTAACAAAAGAAGCCAGTTTACTGTATTTCTAACAAAAGAAGCCAGTCTACTGCATTTCTAACAAAAGAAACCAGTCTATCTACAGTATTTCTAACAAAAGAAGCCAGTCTACAGTATTTCTAACAAAAGAAGCCAGTCTACTGCATTTCTAACAAAAGAAACCAGTCTACTGCATTTCTAACAAAAGAAGCCAGTCTACTGTATTTCTAACAAAAGAAGCCAGTCTACTGTATTTCTAACAAAAGAAGCCAGTTTACTGTATTTCTAACAAAAGAAGCCAGTCTACTGCATTTCTAACAAAAGAAACCAGTCTATCTACAGTATTTCTAACAAAAGAAGCCAGTCTACAGTATTTCTAACAAAAGAAGCCAGTCTACTGCATTTCTAACAAAAGAAACCAGTCTACTGCATTTCTAACAAAAGAAGCCAGTCTACTGTATTTCTAACAAAAGAAGCCAGTCTACTGTATTTCTAACAAAAGAAGCCAGTCTACTGCATTTCTAACAAAAGAAACCAGTCTACTGTATTTCTAACAAAAGAAGCCAGTTTACTGTATTTCTAACAAAAGAAGGCAGTCTACTGCATTTCTAACAAAAGAAACCAGTCTATCTACAGTATTTCTAACAAAAGAAGCCAGTCTACAGTATTTCTAACAAAAGAAGCCAGTCTACTGCATTTCTAACAAAAGAAACCAGTCTACTGCATTTCTAACAAAAGAAGCCAGTCTACTGTATTTCTAACAAAAGAAGCCAGTCTACTGTATTTCTAACAAAAGAAGCCAGTCTACTGCATTTCTAACAAAAGAAACCAGTCTACTGCATTTCTAACAAAAGAAGCCAGTCTACTGCATTTCTAACAAAAGAAGGCAGTCTACGGTATTTCTAACAAAAGAAGCCAGTTTACTGTATTTCTAACAAAAGAAGCCAGTCTACTGTATTTCTAACAAAAGAAACCAGTCTACTGTATTTCTAACAAAAGAAGCCAGTCTACTGTATTTCTAACAAATAACAAAACACAGTGAAGCCAGGAATGAAATACCTGACACTTCTTATCTGCAATGCTAGAATCCATGTAGGAAAATAAGAGCTTGAAAAGGTGCCTCTTCTCAGCCAATCGGAAGTCGAGTCTGATCCGGAGACCCTCAGCTAAGAGGGCGAACATCCACTCCCTTTCCTGCTTGTGCTGCAGATAAGCAAACAGAATGAACAAATGAGAAACGAACTAATTAGCTAATTAGTTAAGCCATTAAGGAAAATTGTTATTGAGAAAAAGCCGCCTCGTGAAAAGTGAACGTATATTATTTAAAGGTCTCTCTCACACAGATAATCCACTTGAAGTCTTCTGTCAACCTAGATTTGCCTACCATAAGCCATCAGTCACAATCCGCGATCCGCTGTAGGCTCCTAATAAGCCGTTTTGAGTGGATCACAAAGCGCCATATTGTAAAATGAATTGCGCGTTAATTTCATTTGCCAAAAGGTGTTTTGGGTCATCACTTACTGCAGTAATTGCGTGTTTTTTGCTTTTTACAATGCATAATTCATTTATATGTGTGCTTGCATAGCAAAATCGTCCATAAGTCGAATAGTTATTTAGTTATTCTTTTCTAGTTATTCACACATTCTGAATCTCCATTTCATGAGGATCATTTTAATACCAAGTTCATCACTCTATGTTATTTCTAAGCTGAGATAATCCATGTTGAAGTTGAGTTGCAGGCTGCACACTGAACAACATAATCTTGAGAAAATCACTGTCAAAGTCGGCCATTGTTTTAGTTATTCACACATCCTGAATCTCCATTTCATGAGGATCATTTTGATACCAAGTTCATTGCTCTGTGTTATTTCTAAGCTCAGATAAATTGATTTTGAGGTGCAGGTTACGCACTGAAAAACATAATCTCGAGAAAAACGCCTTTAAAGTTAACCATTGTCTGTTGTCGTGTTTCTACAAAACCCTTAGCAACCGCAGAAATGTTGTTTGCTATGGACTTTGCAAAAGTATATTGGAGTTATGTTTAAATCCAGTAGATGGCTCTTCCTGAAGAAGATCTGGTCTTGTCAACAGAAAAACCTACAGTAAAACGACAGCTTCCAGGAGCTACAATCGGAGTTTGAAAATACGTTTTCTTACAATTGCAGTACTAGTTTCTAACCAGAAAAGTGGGTGGAGATTTAAAAAATTAGATTTTTAGTATCTTCTAAACGTCCTGAAGTTTTGGTGCGAAAAATTCCAATACATTTAGCGCTTGTTACCTTAAAAAAAACCAAAATTTATATCTGATGCCATTTTTGGTGCATTTTACTGTGAGGCACCACAATACAGTCTTAAGCACACAAATACAACGCCAATGTGTTTCTTTGTCGTAAATAATCAGAGCCTATTTCGGGGGGGGGGGAGTGGGGATACTTCCCCGCAGCCTCACCCTCGGGGGGGAGGACGAACATGCTGCCCAACTCCCCCCTCCTCTCTCTCTCTCTCTCTCTCTCTCTCTCTCTCTCTCTCTCTCTCTCTCTCTCTCTCTCTCTCTCTCTCTCTCTCTCTCTCTCTCTCTCTCTCTCTCTCCTCTCCTCTCCTCTCTCTCTCTCTCTCTCTCTCTCTCTCTCTATCACCGCCCACTTTGGACTGCAAAAAAGGTGGCATTAAACAAGTTTGGCATTATAACATATTATAAATATAGAAATTTTGTTTTGCCAAAAAGATACAATATGTACACAGTATGAATAAATCAAATATATGTAAACCAGGGGTGTGCAAATTGCGGCCCGCCGAGAGAATTTGTCAACCTAATGAAAGTGCGGCCTGGGCGATTAATTGAGTTTATCCAGCTGAAGTCCGTGCCACGATCCCTAAGATAGTGCGGGTAGTTTTTTCTACTAGATCGGATGCCATTAACCCTTACAAGACGGTTGTAGCTTAATGTCACTGTACTACACAGACTGTGTGATACACATTACTAATATGCATTGTAATGAAATTACCACTATCTGTCCCGAAAGTAGAAATATATGGTTTGTAATATAAATTTTAATAACTTCTAAAATAGTTTCTTGAGTGTAGTAGTAATGATGTACGCAGGTCGGATGCAAAAAAATCGTTATTAGGCCTTTCTGTACTTGGCTCCTTGACCAAACTGCTCTGTGGCCCGCAGGAATTGCGGGAAAGTTTAATGTGGCCCAGCTAGTCAAATAATTTGCACACCCCTGATGTAAGTGGTGAAAATTCTAATAAAATTGACACTTGCAAGATTTTCCGGCTCTGGTGAACGTCAGAAGCCTTTCGGCGTAATGAAAATTTACCAATCAAAATTAAGAAACTCATTTCTCTGTCTAGAAACTAGTACTGCACTTGCAAAAAACTTGTATTTTCAAACTCTGGTAGTAGCTCGTGCAAGCAGTCATATTGCTTCGGGTTTTCTGTTGCCAAGCCGAGATCTTCGTCACGAAGAGCCATCTACTGGATGGTCCGGCTAGTCGGATAATTTGCACACCTCTGAAACTAATTAACCATACACTTGCGAAACACAATTAACTAATTCTACCTCTCTGCGTTGTAAACACTTTATACCTGGAAAGAAGAACTGAAGAACAGCTTGTAAAACTCCGGCACATTGTACATGTCCAGTGAAGGTCTCAGTAGTAGGAAAGAGTTCAGTACCGGATACATGATGTCTTCTGAAAATGCATCGAATCACACGCTGTGTTACTAATCCAATAAACTCACAAAAGCTACACTTGGAAAGTTGGAAAAAGTTTTGCACTCAAATGGGATTCGAACTCAAGACCTTTCCGCTTTCTGTATTGTAATTAATATATTCGAAACTTGAAATAATAGATAAATAGATAAAACCTGTCCCTGTAAAAATAACACCTATGCTGGAAACTTCATAAGATGACCTGTGTCTTTCTGACCTACAGCCCAGTGGTCACTCGTGTATAGATATTGTGAAACTGCAGCATCCCCATTTTCATTCAAAATTATCGATAATATTCGATATAATAAGTCTTTTCTTTAGTTCTTTCTTTATACTAGGAACAAGAATGACAAATTGCAAAAAACTCTAAAACAGGCCGGGGGTTTTGAGGCGGCCTAGGCCCCAAATGGGGTTGAGGGGCAAACCCCTTGGAGCCAGCAACAAATTACAATGTTGTGACTATAGAGAGCCTCTAAGTGGACTTAAAATATCAATTACCTTGTTTCATGCATAATTTAAAATACCCAACTATCAAGGATACATGATACCTAATTGTCTCAAAAATGCCTAAGTACTGGCCGCTCCTATGCAAAAGTATATAAAAACTGTCTGCAATTGACTCAAATAACTCTGTACAATTGATTCTATATTTTTATACATAGAGATCTACACGTGGTTACACTGATGTACGTGATGTAAACAAAGTGATGGCCTGCCAACTAGCAGTCAGTTTGTGAAATAATGTACTGGGTCCGTAAAAATTTTCTCAACGAATTTAGGCGATTTACAAAAATGGCACTACTGGTCTTCCAAAAACTTGGAATTCCGCGTATCCGCAGAAAATTCTCATCTCTGCTTTATACTTGTACGGAACCAAAGCAGTAGAGAGCGTAGTACATTTTGCTTCACAGCCCAGTATAGTGGTGTGTTTACTCATTATGTGCACAACATGCACACATGTCCGAGGCCAGATAGAGAAAGCACTGTCGCTCATACAGTTCGTGTCAGTTACCATGTGCTTACCAAAGAATATGCTATAATAATTAGTAAACTGTTTCTGATAGTTAAACATTAACTTAGAAAGTTACTATCTATAATAATTAGTAATCTGTTTCTGATAGTTAAACATTAACTTAGAAAGTTACTATCTATAATAATTAGTACTGTTTCTGATAGTTAAACATTAACTTAGAAAGTTACTATCCATAATAATTAGTAATCTGTTTCTGATAGTTAAACATTAACTTAGAAAGTTACTATCCATAATAATTAGTACTGTTTCTGATAGTTAAACATTAACTTAGAAAGTTACTATCCATAATAATTAGTACTGTTTCTGATAGTTAAACATTAACTTAGAAAGTTACTATCTATAATAATTAGTACTGTTTCTGATAGTTAAACATTAACTTAGAAAGTTACTATCCATAATAATTAGTACTGTTTCTGATAGTTAAACATTAACTTAGAAAGTTACTATCCATAATAATTAGTACTGTTTCTGATAGTTAAACATTAACTTAGAAAGTTACTATCCATAATAATTAGTACTGTTTCTGATAGTTAAACATTAACTTAGAAAGTTACTATCCATAATAATTAGTAACTGTTTCTGATAGTTAAACATTAACTTAGAAAGTTACTATCTATAATAATTAGTACTGTTTCTGATAGTTAAACATTAACTTAGAAAGTTACTATCTATAATAATTAGTAAACTGTTTCTGATAGTTAAACATTAACTTAGAAAGTTACTATCTATAATAATTAGTACTGTTTCTGATAGTTAAACATTAACTTAGAAAGTTACTATCCATAATAATTAGTACTGTTTCTGATAGTTAAACATTAACTTAGAAAATTACTATCTATATAATTAGTAAACTGTTTCTGATAGTTAAACATTAACTTAGAAAGTTACTATCTATATTAATTAGTAAACTGTTTCTGATAGTTAAACATTAACTTAGAAAGTTACTATCCATAATAATTAGTACTGTTTCTGATAGTTAAACATTAACTTAGAAAGTTACTATCCATAATAATTAGTACTGTTTCTGATAGTTAAACATTAACTTAGAAAGTTACTATCCATAATAATTAGTACTGTTTCTGATAGTTAAACATTAACTTAAAAAGTTACTATCCATAATAATTAGTACTGTTTCTGATAGTTAAACATTAACTTAGAAAGTTACTATCCATAATAATTAGTAATCTGTTTCTGATAGTTAAACATTAACTTAGAAAATTACTATCCATAATAATTAGTAAACTGTTTCTGATAGTTAAACATTAACTTAGAAAGTTACTATCTATAATAATTAGTAAACTGTTTCTGATAGTTAAACATTAACTTAGAAAGTTACTATCTATAATAATTAGTACTGTTTCTGATAGTTAAACATTAACTTAGAAAGTTACTATCCATAATAATTAGTAATCTGTTTCTGATAGTTAAACATTAACTTAGAAAATTACTATCCATAATAATTAGTACTGTTTCTGATAGTTAAACATTAACTTAGAAAGTTACTATCCATAATAATTAGTAATCTGTTTCTGATAGTTAAACATTAACTTAGAAAATTACTATCCATAATAATTAGTACTGTTTCTGATAGTTAAACATTAACTTAGAAAGTTACTATCTATAATAATTAGTACTGTTTCTGATAGTTAAACATTAACTTAGAAAGTTACTATCCATAATAATTAGTACTGTTTCTGATAGTTAAACATTAACTTAGAAAATTACTATCTATATTAATTAGTACTGTTTCTGATAGTTAAACATTAACTTAGAAAGTTACTATCTATATTAATTAGTACTGTTTCTGATAGTTAAACATTAACTTAGAAAGTTACTATCTATAATAATTAGTACTGTTTCTGATAGTTAAACATTAACTTAGAAAGTTACTATCCATAATAATTAGTACTGTTTCTGATAGTTAAACATTAACTTAGAAAATTACTATCTATATTAATTAGTAAACTGTTTCTGATAGTTAAACATTAACTTAGAAAGTTACTATCTATATTAATTAGTAAACTGTTTCTGATAGTTAAACATTAACTTAGAAAATTACTATCCATAATAATTAGTACTGTTTCTGATAGTTAAACATTAACTTAGAAAGTTACTATCTATATTAATTAGTAAACTGTTTCTGATAGTTAAACATTAACTTAGAAAGCTACTTAACACAGTAACACAACTAATGATGATGCCATTGTAAGTCAATCAGAGCCATCTATCAGTAGCAAAAAAACTTATTTAATTAATAAGCTAATGAATGAAGCACAAAAACTTTGCAAAAGTTAATCAAGTTTCAACTTTGTCACTAGTTTAGCGAAAAAATAATCGCGATGGCCAAAAAATCTACTCACCTGGGTGGAACATAAGTTGAGCAACCTTCGATACGAACACCGCAATGATTGGAGGCACCCTCTCGTTGGAGGTGTTGACACCGTTCTTCATGCAGGTAAGCAGGTACGTGATCTGTTGCTTCTCCGGAAACTGTGCCCCCTCCACGTGATGGCCGTAGGCCGTAAGCGCATGGTAGGCCGCGGCTCTCATGTGACCGTCTTCGCTGCTCAGTGCCGCCATCGTGAAGCCAAGTGCGTTGCTTTCGGCAAACTTACGACAGTTGACAACCGCCCCTGCAGGAAAATTAACAATAAATTATACAGTTCCACAGAGAAGCAGCTACGAATGGAAAGAACAATATGATTTCCACTCCTGCAGGGAAAATAACAATAAATTACACGCATCGCTCAATTCCACAGAGAAGCAGCTATGTATGCAAAGAACAATATGACTTCCACTCCTGCATGGAAAATAACAATATGTTAAAGGAAAACAGGATGATTTTTCATACCCTACCCCTGATGAACGAAGGTAAAAAGAATACATTTTAATACGTATGTTAATGTCAAAGCATTTCTGATAATTAAATAATAGATTAAAATCTTAATTAACGACGTGCGAGCCCAACTATGGATGACATCACAAATGAACATCAATTTCAACATCAAAAATATTCCATGGGAGTGTTACAAATATTAGCGAAAGCGAAAATTGAAGTACAAGGCTTGGAAACTTTGAAAGCTGCAAAGCTAGGAACTATATAAAAAGGCTAATTTATAAACTGTTATCATTAATAAGTCTTTTCACAGTTTCTTTGTGTGCACGCACAGTTGCGGTAGGTCAAAGGCAATGTGTACCAAAACAATGCATCTTAACTACAACCTTCACGTGATATGTGGGTAAAGCACAGCCATCTGCCGGACTAGTTCAGTAACGTCAGATGTTTTACATGGACTTAATAATTCATTAGTTTGTGCGTAGAGTGATTTTCTAGCAGCATCTTGCTTGGGAACAAGAAAAAATGAACTAGGTAAGGTTCTAGCTAGCAGTTAAAACTGTTACTATTACAAAAGCATGGGGTGTGAGGCGTAGCCAGGTGTACACAAATGCATTGTCTGGTACAGTTAACCTTTGACCTTTTCACAATCGTTAGAACAAAAGCCTACTTGAGAAATTAATGTGAATGACATGAAGAATGACAAAGATCACTGTCTATTTCTGTCTTTGACATAATGAACTAATCGACTCAGTCACGACAAACTATTAAAGTAGGGACGGTAAGGTCCTACTAACCGGCTTCCAGAAGATTGCTGAACAGAGGCAGGAAGAATCCGGGGTCGTATAAATCTTCCGCGGAACCAACACCGTAATGATTGCTTTCTTCCTGCAAATTAGCACGGACTCTTGGATAAAATAACATTGAAAAAACAATAGCAATATACACGAAAAAACAATAATAAAAAACAATAGCAATAACAATAACAATAGCAAAACCATGACAATAACAATAATAAAAAGCAATAGCCATGACAACAGCAATAAACATGACAGTAACAATAAAAAAACAACAGCAAAAAACAATAGGAATAAACACGGCAAAAACAATGATAAAAACAATAGCAATATACATGACAACAATAATAAAAAAACAATGGCAATAACAATAGCAATAAAGATGGCAATAACAATAATAACAAAAAAAGCAATACAGCTAGATAAAAACGTGTTAAAAAGAATTTGCCAGGGACCTCCCATTATCCTTCTTTAAGCAATTGTGGTTGTAAAAAACAGTTTTCTGAATTCCATGCTCAAGCATTCCACAGATAAGCAGCCCGAGAAAAACAAAAAACTTATAAGCAGGTAGCAGGGAGTCATTTCCCAGGTAAGAATAATTCGATTGCAATTTTCAGTAAAAATGTTTATACCAGCAGTCGCCGCTGAAGAGGAAATTTAATGGCCGATTCCAACAATTTGTGGGCGTCTAACAGATCCAGCACGTCGTCCATACACGTCCGCGTCAGAAGAGACGGTTCTCCGGCTTTCGTTGTCGAGTAGTGCTCCACCACCGCGGGGCCCCAAACGAACGGTCTGCGGAACAGATAAATGTTACGTTACTCCAAACACATTCTAAATGGTACCTAGTACATGAATCGATCTGCGTGTAAAAGGTAATGATGATACTCTTGGATTTTTATCATTATAATATTAGCTTAACATTATTGCATTTATATTTTGTTACGATTTTGCATGAATTTTTGTTTTACGTACTTTTAATACGTTCATAAAATGCATGTTTACTTGTTTTTGAGTATACCGAGTTATTACTAAAATTTCTAAAATTCTAGTTACATGCAAATTATGCTATATTAGCACGCTAGTACAATTCATTTCTTTATTATTTCTTTTTCTGCTCATTTAGAATGTGAAATTTTGTTTTTAGCGTTTTTCTTTTATGTTATACAGATGTAAACAAGTAGATAATTCAATATTTCATTATTTTTGATTGGTTATCGTCTGCACTGCATGCAAAATATTTATAAAAAACTGAGTTGGAGTTGCTGATACGATAACGCATGTTCTTCGCCACCCCTTCCCATTTGATTGGCTGTTATAATTATGCTACTAAGCTTTAATCGATGTTGTGTGTGGGGAAAAAGAATAAATGATTTGATTTGATTTTGATTTGGACCTGTACTGTTTCAATTTGCTGCTGCAAAAACCTCCCGCAAACTGCAAAACTGTAAAAAAAGTTCAGCGACAGACAAAAATGTCCTACGCGTAAATCTACTTTACTGCCATCTGTTGCGGTAAAGAAAGAAAAGAGCATAGGCAGATGTTTTGGATATAAGCACGTGGTGCCGCCTTGTGTTTGTTTATCAAAACATCATGATAGTACATCATGACGTTTTATGACAAAATTTTGTCAGTCGAGTTTTTTTAGCAAGTTAGTAGGATGCGGCAAAGATGTAAGTTTGATTTCTTCATATTTCATAATATTATTATACATTTTCATTATAGCAGTTAATTATCTTTTTGACATTGGATTAGCAGAAAATGTTTTTATTTGCTTCAGAAAAAACGAAGTCGAGTCGCACATAATATGTCAGTCAATCAGTCAGTCAGTCAGTCAGTCAGTCAGTCAGTCAGTCAGTCAGTCAGTCAGTCAGTCAGTCAGTCAGTCAGTCAGTCAAATATGTCATGATGTGATAGTGATTTTGGGATGAGACGATGACTGCCCATTTTGGACAATAAAAAATCATAACTTACATCTAAAAGACTGTTAGACTTGTATTTAGCGCATGTCGCGCACAGCAGAGCTGATAAAGGAGGAACTAGAAAAGTAGTCACTCTACGGAGCAGATTTTCAAATTTTTCAACAATGGAGTCTTTACAGAATCAACCTGCACCACTCGTTTTTAAATGAGCGGGCATTTATGCGATTCATTTATCAAGGTTGACTGACTGAACTGTCGCGAAGTTCGCCTTAATTACTTCGAGTTGATTAACTTGACTTTTAAATATTACATTGTGTCTTCTTGCTCATCTCTTCATCTCATTCCCTCCTCCCTTTTAGTCTATTGTTATTGGCTTAAATCAAAATAACTATTAACAGATCAAGTAACTGTCAGTTTTAAAATTTTATTAATTTTAAAGGCAGAAAATATTCTCGTATCCCACGGGATACAACGGGTATGAAAGGGTTAAACAAGCAAACAGAAATTTCTAGTTCAACAGGTTCAACATTAATTAACTTTAACTTTCCAAAAAATAAGAAAAACAACGTAGTAAGTAGGTGCATCTTTGCCTCCTTGTCTGGCTCAGACCATTAAGGACTCGCAATTTACATTTTTCACGGTGTAAATCTTAAAATTTAATCCAGCTCAAGTTTCTAGAGGAATTTTTAACCAACAAATTCTTCACACCTGTACAGTCAGGTAAGTCACGTACCTTGGGTCATGTGACATTCAACCTGCTGAAGCAAGACGTATTTCAAAGCAGCTCAAAGAGATGGAGCCACGATATGAAGAATTTGTTTTACCTTACTTATCTTACCGTTGCATACTGTAGGGAATTTTGCCAAGTATCTCGTTGGTCACGTGACCACGGGCACTCACCTGTGCAGATCTGTTTCTACCTGGGCAAGTGAGCTAGCTGGTAGACGTTAACAGGCTTCTTTAAAAGTAGTTTTTTATAGTATGATAGAGGCGTGATTTGTTAGATATATTGGTAAATACTAGATTTGCTTTATGGAGACGTACGATGTAAGTAAATACATCATTTTGTATCATTTTGATTGAACGGATCACCTTGAACATTTTAGTTTAATTAATGACAATCTTATAATTCGATAGAACGTGGTATAAATTAGTAAAATTACCAAATTAGGTTTACTTAATGTTTGTGTTTAGTAAAGTCTAGAACTACAGAATTGAATGCAAATATGTAAAATGGCCTTTTTTATTTATTTATTTTTCAATAGAAATGACGTATAAAACGCTACAATATTTTGTTGGAATATGGCAGACATTGATTGTAGTACAAATACTTTATTGATTAGAAATTAAAAACTTTTTCTCCCTATTGCTCAGTATCATAAAATTTGTGAATTATTTGAATTAAAAACTCATTCAAATTAAATTCGTTTGTCCGTTACTCCGTCTCTCCACATTATAAATACAAAAGCATGCAAACTATGCGATTAAAATTTGCTGCTTTGTGCATAACGTATTTTCTTTTAATTTCAGCTGCACTCGTAACCTTGTTGATCGCGCTGACAACAGTGGCTCCCTCTTGTTGCAAATTGTCGTTCTTCCCGATCTTGCTGAGTGCATACAGTGCCACCTTGCGCAAAACTGATCAACTACTGATGCGATTGATGCGGCTCTACGAGAAGGCAGGTTGCCATCTTCGCGATTACCTGTAAGTTTATTTCGTCCGTTTTTTAGCTCTTCTTCTTCTTCGCTGAATCACACGTCCAGGGACACGATTCTGCTCACCTCCCTATGCCGAGACTCCCTACATGCCGCAATGCCCCAAATGCATTTATTTCTAAGGATCAATGCTGAAGTGTTTAAATCTTTCTGTGCAAAATCTAAATATGTTAACATTTGTCCCCCTGCAGGTTTTTTAGCAGGTTCTATGGCTTGTTGAAGAGCTATCTTTACTGGATTATCATCATCATCATCATCACCATCATTGTCATCATCATCATCCAATGAATCACACGTCCAGTGACATGATTCTGTTCACCTCCCGATGCCAGATCATCATCATCATCATCCAATGAATCATACATTCAGGGACATGATTCTGCTCACCTCCCTATGCCAAGACTCCCTACATGCCGCAATGCCCCAAATGCATTTATTTCTAAGGATCAATGCTGAAGTGTTTAAATCTTTCTGTGCAAAATCCAAATATGTTAACATTTGTCCTCCTGCAGGTTGGTTTTTTTAGCTGCTTCTATGGCTTTTTGAAGAGCTATCTTCACTGGATTATCATCACGTAGTCAAAGCATATGCACAATCCATCTTAAACGGCATCTTTTTATTTTTCTTGTCCAAGGTTGTTCTTTTATTTTTTCGTATAGACCTTTGTTTGAAATTTTCTTTGGCCATCTAATACCCAAAAATGTTTCTGTAATTTCGAATTTGAAACGAATCAATTTCAGCTTTATGATTTGCTTTTAATGTCCAGAGCTCAGAGTTATACAGAAATACAGTTTCAACTAAGGCTGATTTTTTAGCTCTACGATTCCTGTACTGGTAAGTCAATATGGGAAATCTTCTATTGACTTTTGAGATGCTTGTCATATTGCTAAGCAATTATGATGCAGAGAAGCCTTGAATTCTAGATAAATTTTGCACTAACTATAAAAGTTTTACTATTTTTGTTTATTTAGCCTAAAAATCATAATGCATTAAAACATACATTAAATACGTTAACTCCTTCGGCACCCGTAAGGTAACAAATTTAATTTTATTCTTGTTTTTTTACGTTCTCTTGTCATTTGTTGTTATTTTCTGTACTGACCGTACCTCATGAGTACCAATCAAGTACGAACAAAATACAAAAAACACCAATCTAACCTTTATAGAGTCTAGCACTGCTCTCCTGCCTCTACTATCAAACAGTTAAATAAAAATTACACATTTTTTCCAGTGGCGTAGCCAGGTTCTGTAGTTAGAGGGAGCAAGTACAGAGAGAGAAAAAACCACTGTGACCTGTACCAAACAATTTTTAACATATTGATTATACACTTTAATTTTGTGTTTTATCAAAATGTGGGAAAGATAAAGTTTTAATCGGAAAGTACATTATTGTTTTTTTTTTGCATTTAAAACGCAATAAAAAGTTTTACACGAAGCTCAAAAATCTCAATACATAAACACATAGGTTATTTAATCATTTTAATTTTATACATAAAATGCAGGGATGAGAATTTTCCGCGGATACGCGGAGTTCCGAGTTATTGGAAGACCAGTAGTGCCATTTTTGTAAATCGCGTAAATTCGTTGAGAAAATTTTTACGGACCCTGTACATTGTTTCACAAGCTGACCGCTAGGTGGCAGGTCGTCACTTTGTTTACATCACGTACATCAGTGTAACCACATGTATATCTCTATGTATAAAAATATAGAATCAATTGTGTGGAGTTATTTGAGTCAATTGCAGACAGTTTTTATATACTTTTGCATAGGAGCGGCCAGTACTTAGGCATTTTTGATACAATTAGGTATCATGTATCCTTGATAGTTGGGTATTTTAAATTATGCATGAAACAAGGCAATTGATATTTTAAGTCCACTTAGAGGCTCTCTATGGTTACAAAATTGCAATTTGTTGCTGACTCCAATGGGACTTTGCCCATCAACCCCATTGGGGGCCTAAGTGGCCCCAAAACTCCCAGCCTGTTTCAGAGTTTTTACAATTTGTCATTCTCATCCCTGAAAATGATTGCAAAATGATGCATGTGTCAACTACAACCGTTTCGTTCGTCTGCACTTTATTCTAACAAAGTAATCTGCATGTGTCATGAACTAACTACAACCGTTACGTTCGTCTACAGTTTATTCTAGCAAAGTAATTTGCATGTGTCATGAACTAACTACAACCGTTACGTTCGTCTGCACTTTATTCTAACAAAGTAATCTGCATGTGTCATGAACTAACTACAACCGTTACGTTCGTCTACAGTTTAATCTAACAAAGTAATCTGCATGTGTCATGAACTAACTACAACCGTTACGTTCGTCTACAGTTTATTCTAGCAAAGTAATTTGCATGTGTCATGAACTAACTACAACCGTTACGTTCGTCTACAGTTTAATCTAACAAAGTAATCTGCATGTGTCATGAACTAACTACAACCGTTACGTTCGTCTGCACTTTATTCTAACAAAGTAATCTGCATGTGTCATGAACTAACTACAACCGTTACGTTCGTCTACAGTTTAATCTAACAAAGTAATCTGCATGTGTCATGAACTAACTACAACCGTTTCGTTCGTCTACAGTTTATTCTAACAAAGTAATCTGCATGTGTCATGAACTAACTACAACCGTTACGTTCGTCTGCACTTTATTCTAACTAAGTAATCTGCATGTGTCATGAACTAACTACAACCGTTACGTTCGTCTACAGTTTATTCTAGCAAAGCAATCTGCATGTGTCATGAACTAACTACAACCGTTTCGTTCGTCTGCACTTTATTCTAACTAAGTAATCTGCATGTGTCATGAACTAACTACAACCGTTACGTTCGTCTACAGTTTATTCTAGCAAAGCAATCTGCATGTGTCATGAACTAACTACAACCGTTACGTTCGTCTACAGTTTAATCTAGCAAAGTAATCTGCATGTGTCATGAACTAACTACAACCGTTACGTTCGTCTACAGTTTAATCTAACAAAGTAATCTGCATGTGTCATGAACTAACTACAACCGTTTCGTTCGTCTACAGTTTATTCTAGCAAAGTAATTTGCATGTGTCATGAACTAACTACAACCGTTACGTTCGTCTACAGTTTAATCTAACAAAGTAATCTGCATGTGTCATGAACTAACTACAACCGTTACGTTCGTCTACAGTTTATTCTAGCAAAGTAATTTGCATGTGTCATGAACTAACTACAACCGTTACGTTCGTCTACAGTTTAATCTAACAAAGTAATCTGCATGTGTCATGAACTAACTACAACCGTTACGTTCGTCTGCACTTTATTCTAACAAAGTAATCTGCATGTGTCATGAACTAACTACAACCGTTACGTTCGTCTGCACTTTATTCTAACAAAGTAATCTGCATGTGTCATGAACTAACTACAACCGTTACGTTCGTCTACAGTTTAATCTAACAAAGTAATCTGCATGTGTCATGAACTAACTACAACCGTTTCGTTCGTCTACAGTTTATTCTAGCAAAGTAATCTGCATGTGTCATGAACTAACTACAACCGTTACGTTCGTCTACAGTTTAATCTAACAAAGTAATCTGCATGTGTCATGAACTAACTACAACCGTTACGTTCGTCTGCACTTTATTCTAACAAAGTAATCTGCATGTGTCATGAACTAACTACAACCGTTACGTTCGTCTACGTTTATTCTAGCAAAGTAATCTGCATGTGTCATGAACTAACTACAACCGTTACGTTCGTCTACAGTTTAATCTAACAAAGTAATCTGCATGTGTCATGAACTAACTACAACCGTTACGTTCGTCTGCACTTTATTCTAACAAAGTAATCTGCATGTGTCATGAACTAACTACAACCGTTACGTTCGTCTACAGTTTATTCTAACAAAGTAATCTGCATGTGTCATGAACTAACTACAACCGTTACGTTCGTCTACAGTTTAATCTAACAAAGTAATCTGCATGTGTCATGAACTAACTACAACCGTTACGTTCGTCTGCACTTTATTCTAGCAAAGTAATCTGCATGTGTCATGAACTAACTACAACCGTTACGTTCGTCTACAGTTTATTCTAGCAAAGTAATTTGCATGTGTCATGAACTAACTACAACCGTTACGTTCGTCTGCACTTTATTCTAACAAAGTAATCTGCATGTGTCATGAACTAACTACAACCGTTTCGTTCGTCTACAGTTTATTCTAACAAAAAAATCTGCAATCTGCATGTGTCATGAACTAACTACAACCGTTACGTTCGTCTACAGTTTATTCTAACAAAGTAATCTGCATGTGTCATGAACTAACTACAACCGTTACGTTCGTCTACAGTTTATTCTAGCAAAGTAATCTGCATGTGTCATGAACTAACTACAACCGTTACGTTCGTCTACAGTTTATTCTAACAAAGTAATCTGCATGTGTCATGAACTAACTACAACCGTTTCGTTCATCTACAGTTTATTCTAGCAAAGTAATCTGCATGTATCATGAACTAACTACAACCGTTACGTTCGTCTGCACTTTATTCTAACAAAGTAATCTGCATGTGTCATGAACTAACTACAACCGTTACGTTCGTCTACAGTTTATTCTAGCAAAGTAATCTGCATGTGTCATGAACTAACTACAACCGTGATTCTTAGATCATGTGGGCAATGGAATAGGTGGGAGAGCTGTTACTGAATTAAACTTTGCCCCCACAATTATTAAGCCTGTTAGCTTTTTCAATCAAATAATAAAAAATACAATCATTAACAAGTCACGAGAAATTATATTATAATATCTATACTAGCAGGTGCAATCACAGAACCAAATAACATAATTATTATCAATACTGATTTAGATTTAATATTTTATTTCAAACTTCACAAAGTTCATATACACATCACAAATTAATACAAAATAATACAATAAATCATGACACACAACAATAACACAAATAACAATTAACGACAAACTACGCCAATGACATCTAATTACAGAAGTAAAGTTTGCATCACTGTTTAAAATGTTCTTGCATATAAAATTTTCACTCTTATTCAGCCTGACGTATAAACTGTATGCACATTTTCTGTGAATCACATCAAAATAAATAATATTAAGTCTAGTAGAAATATATCTAGCGCTCGTATCATATGAAAAGTTAAACAGCTTCCGTGTTGATACATTATATACAATCTTAAGTTTGCTAAGATTGTAAGAATAAAAATGTCTCCAAGTGGACATACAAGAAAAAGTAGTGCAGTTAGCATTAAACAACTGAAATACCATTATACTAAAACACAGCGGAACAATTAGCCTGGCTAGCCACAGGTCTAGATGTTCAAGGTAGACCTGTCTTACACAGCTTAAATACAGAAAACTAGAACACTATTAATGTAAAAGGTCATTCAGAAGCAAATAACATAATTATTATCAATACTAAAATACCATTATACTAAAACACAGCGGAACAATTAGCCTGGCTAGCCACAGGTCTAGATGTTCAAGGTAGACCTGTCTTACACAGCTTAAATACAGAAAACTAGAACACTATTAATGTAAAAGGTCATTCAGAAGCAAATAACATAATTATTATCAATACTAAAATACCATTATACTAAAACACAGCGGAACAATTAGCCTGGCTAGCCCACAGGTCTAGATGTTCAAGGTAGACCTGTCTTACACAGCTTAAATACAGAAAACTAGAACACTATTAATGTAAAAGGTCATTCAGAAGCAAATAACATAATTATTATCAATACTAAAATACCATTATACTAAAACACAGCGGAACAATTAGCCTGGCTAGCCACAGGTCTAGATGTTCAAGGTAGACCTGTCTTACACAGCTTAAATACAGAAAACTAGAACACTATTAATGTAAAAGGTCATTCAGAAGCAAATAACATAATTATTAACAATACTAAAATACCACTATACTAAAACACAGCGGAACAATTAGCCTGGCTAGCCACAGGTCTAGATGTTCAAGGTAGACCTGTCTTACACAGCTTAAATACAGAAAACTAGAACACTATTAATGTAAAAGGTCATTCAGAAGCAAATAACATAATTATTATCAATACTAAAATACCACTATACTAAAACACAGCGGAACAATTAGCCTGGCTAGCCCACAGGTCTAAATGTTCAAGGTAGACCTGTCTTACACAGCTTAAATACAGAAAACTAGAACACTATTAATGTAAAAGGTCATTCAGAAGCAAATAACATAATTATTAACAATACTAAAATACCACTATACTAAAACACAGCGGAACAATTAGCCTGGCTAGCCCACAGGTCTAAATGTTCAAGGTAGACCTGTCTTACACAGCTTAAATACAGAAAACTAGAACACTATTAATGTAAAAGGTCATTCAGAAGCAAATAAGTACAGTAAGATTAGAGGGAAATTTAAGCTATATCAATGCTGTAACAAGCCTAAAAAAGGGAGGGAATGAGATGAAGAAATGAGCAAGAAGACACAATGTAATATTTAAAAGTCAAGTTAATCAACTCGAAGTAATTAAGGCGAACTTCGCGACAGTTCAGTCAGTCAACCTTGATAAATGAATCGCACAAATGCCCGCTCATTTAAAAACGAGTGGTGCAGGTTGATTCTGTAAAGACTCCATTGTTGAAAAATTTGAAAATCTGCTCCGTAGAGTGACTACTTTTCTAGTTCCTCCTTTATCAGCTCTGCTGTGCGCGACATGCGCTAAATACAAGTCTAACAGTCTTTTAGATGTAAGTTATGATTTTTTATTGTCCAAAATGGGCAGTCATCATCTCATCCCAAAATCACTATCACATCATGACATATTTGACTGACTGACTGACTGACTGACTGACTGACTGATTGACTGACATATTATGTGCGACTCGACTTCGTTTTTTCTGAAGCAAATAAAAACATTTTCTGCTAATCCAATGTCAAAAAGATAATTAACTGCTATAATGAAAATGTATAATAATATTATGAAATATGAAGAAATCAAACTTACATCTTTGCCGCATCCTACTAACTTGCTAAAAAAACTCGACTGACAAAATTTTGTCATAAAACGTCATGATGTACTATCATGATGTTTTGATAAACAAACACAAGGCGGCACCACGTGCTTATATCCAAAACATCTGCCTATGCTCTTTTCTTTCTTTTCCGCAACAGATGGCAGTAAAGTAGATTTACGCGTAGGACATTTTTGTCTGTCGCTGAACTTTTTTTACAGTTTTGCAGTTTGCGGGAGGTTTTTGCAGCAGCAAATTGAAACAGTACAGGTCCAAATCAAAATCAAATCAAATCATTTATTCTTTTTCCCCACACACAACATCGATTAAAGCTTAGTAGCATAATTATAACAGCCAATCAAATGGGAAGGGGTGGCGAAGAACATGCGTTATCGTATCAGCAACTCCAACTCAGTTTTTTATAAATATTTTGCATGCAGTGCAGACGATAACCAATCAAAAATAATGAAATATTGAATTATCTACTTGTTTACGTCTATATAACATAAAAGAAAAACGCTAAAAACGAAATT